>JAJPUD010000460.1:224922-258694 GCA_023553655.1 Myrmecobius fasciatus | reverse complement strand
AGGAGGGGAAAAGCTTGGGAAAAAAAAGTTTTTTTGCAAAGGTCAATGTAGAAAGATCACTCATATGTTATGTAAATAAAAAGCTTTTAATAATAAAAAAAAAAGAAATATTCTCGGTCTACCTGTTAAGTCACAGATAGATTGTAGTCTCCATGGGTGGAGTGAGTTTCCCTCTGGAAGTTTCCCATATTCATATATCATTTGTGATAAATTTAGAAATGAGCTTTTAAAAAATTCCAAAAAATATGCATAAATTTATGTGTGTACATAATAAATATATGGTTATAATATACATACATACATACATACACACACACACACATATACATAAAAGGTTTGGAGCTAGAAAGATCTGGTTGCAAGTTCCACTTCTGATTCATGGTGGCTATGGGACCTAACTTCTCAATGCCTCAGACATCTTTCAGATAAATAAGTTGCTGAGCAGGTGCTGACCTTCATTGATAAAGGGATTTTTCTAAACAAATGAAATAATAGGTCCAGTTTCCTTGTTCCCAATATATAATATATAATATTTCTTCTTCATATTTCTCTCTCTCTTTCTCTCTCTCTCTCTCCCCACCTTTCTCTCTGTATGTCTCTTTCCATCTCAATCACTGTCTTTCTGTCTCTGTCTCTCTCTCCACCTTATTTTCTGTCTCTCTGTCTTTTTCTCTCTTTCTGTCTCTGTCTCTGTTTCTCTCTCTCTCTTCCTTCCCTCACAATTTCTTTTTTCCTTTTCTTTTCTTTATCATTTTCTTTCTTACTATCCCTCCCACAACTCTTTCTGATTGAAAGGTTGGGATATATATCCACTGTATCACAAAGGCTCCTCAAATTATGTTCTTTAAATTACAATTTATCTGAAAAAGAATCACCATTACAAAGAGAGAAAAGCTTCTCATGTATGGTGTTGAAGCAAATTCTCCCCATCATATTCTAGCTCCTTCCCTACCCTACCCTTAATTAATCTAAGGAAATACTTAAATTTTTTTTTGTTTCTCCTGAATAATGAATCACAGAATATTAGAGGCAAATGGCATTTTCAAAGTCATGACACCTGCATCATGTACAATGTAGAAAAATTAAGTTATAGATAACATATATCTATCTTATATATGCCTTAGAGATAACAAGTGGCCCATTGGAGGTTTGGGCCTAGCCTGTTTAATTCCAAATCTGGTAGCCTTTATGGTACACGGTCTTGAAGTAATAAAAGCTTATTGTTCTCCCTCCCTCCTGACTTCACTTGGTCCATCTGTCTTTCTCCATAATCCATTGAAAGTATGAAACCTTCTGGAGGAGTTTTGGAATGTATAAATGATTATAGGCCTCCCTGATAGGGTGCTGCCATTTCTAAACCTAAGCTATTGCATGAAAATATTTCTTTTAGAGCTTTGCTGAAGGAGTTTGAGCTGCTGCTTCCAGCTGTTAAAGAAGCCTCTGCCTTGGCAGCTGGGCTTCCTCTCAGGCAGCAAACAAGGCTGCAGCTCCCTTGCTGCTTCCTGCTTTCCCTCTGCCCGCCTTACTAGATTGTAATTCAATAGAATTCAAATCTTTAGTTGCCCGAAGCATCTAGGCAGCAAGCCCAGAGGTCCTTTCAAAGTAGAGTTTTCTACAGCTATTTTATTTCACTGGAGATGCCAGAATTTTTTCTGCCTTCCAAAGGTGAGCAAAATTGTGGAAACATAGTGGAGAGAAAATCCTTACGAGGGAGCTTGAGCCAGAATTTATTGGTGTGTGTGGGGGAAATGACAAATTTTGGCTATAGTTGTTGAGCTAATTTGATATTTATTTGTTGCCCCTAGGTACGGATTTAGGTAGGAGAGGTTAAATAAATGATGAAGGTGCAAAAGTATGAAAATATACACAAATGTGTGCCAAGGCACAAGAGGTGTCAGCTCAGGTCATATGATTCTTATCCAACTCAGTGGATTCCATTGTAGTCATTTCTTTGTTTTTTCTAAACTCTATGCAAGGGTATAGACTGTGAGATCAGAATACTGAGGCACCATGGTCTTCAATTTTGTTTTATTAGAAGGGTGAGGACTCAGTAGGGAAATTGGCAAGGCTGAACAAATATTCCTTACTCTTTCTCCTTGGGTCAAATAGACTAAGTGTAGCAGTTAATTATTTTTAGGTACTCCTTTACCCCTAGGTTCTGTGCTCTCTTTCCTCCATCCATTGCTGGCTTAAATTCCTCTCTTCCTGAACTTGTTCCAGCCTGTGAGCTTGAATCACAGTGCTTCCCTTCTCTAAATTTGGCTTTTGGCATTCCTATCTTTGGCTTAGCAGCTTGAGTTGGGCCATCTCGGACCCTCATCTTTTTATTTCTGACATTAGCCTGCTAACTTGGCTCTGATTCCTGATTGATCCCTGGAACTGGAATGTAGTAATATAGAAAAGAGCAAGAGATTTGAAGTCAGAGGTAGTGATTCCTTGTGTGTGACCTTGACAAGGCATTTCTGTCCCTGATCTTCAGTTTCTTAATTTGTAAAATGAAAATAATATGGGTTAACTACTTACCTCCTAAGGTTGTTATGAGGACAAAATGGATAATGTATGCATTGAGTCCATCATATGAACATCACTTATTATTAGGAGTAGAAGAAGTTTTAATTTGATAAAATCCCTAAAGCCTCTACTAGCTGAAGTGCTAAGTTGATGGGGATATGGAATTTTAAAAAAATGACAATGCCTGTCCCAGTGAATTTACATTTGAAGCTATATAAAACATCAATACAAATAACTAGAACACAGTATAGATTAGGGCAAGAAAGAGAGGAGACAAAAAAGAAGGTGTAAGAGATTGAAGCAGGACAGATAATATGATAGCTGAGTTTTCCTTCCTTCCAGAGAATATCCAGTAGGAGGCAACCAAGATGGTGCAGGACCTTGACTTAAAGCTATATGAAAATCAGTTGAAAAAATTGAAAATGTTCATCTGGGAAAAAGAAAAGAAAAACCTACTAAGAACGAGCTCTATCCTAAATTTGAATGGGCTTCTTTGAGAGAGTCAGTTTCCTTTCACTGGAAGTTTTTAAATTAAAGCTAGATGACTAATTCCTGAACATAACCCTGTTTGGGCTAAATGCTTCTAAGATTCTTCTTAACTTAAATAGAATGGTAAGTCTGGAGGCAGGAAGACCTAAATTCAAATCCAGCCTCTGACATTTGCTAGCTATGTGACCTTGGGCACGTCACTTAATCATTATCTGCCTCAGTTTCCTCAGCTGTAAAATGAGGATAATACCTTCCAGAGTTGTTGTGAGAATCAAATGAGATAATAATTGTAAAGTACTTAGCAGAATGTCTGGCACATAGTAAGTATAATATAAATATTAGCTGCTATCATCATCATCATCATCATTATTGTTGGCATTATTTTATGATTGTGCTTTATGAGATGTGTGGAACTTAAGTTGGGTCTTTTTTATCCCCAAGACAAAGGCATAATAAGATTTTGGCAATATAACTCTTATATATACCTGGGACACAATCCTCTACAGATACACACAGTATCAGTGGGAAGAGTGTACATATATATAGAATTTACAAGTGAAAAGCTAGGAACATATGTTGCTTGGCAAATTACATCCTAGCTTTATAAGAACCTCTGATATCTTCTTATTTTATGCTCTTGTTATTCTTCCTGGGACATGGTATCTTTTCTGGGTGAATGCTCTGTTGGGTCACTCAAGTCTGCTACTCGGTAATATGTGTGACACTGATGGCTGATTGTGGTCTCTACTATCTCTATTTTCAGGCTGAATAGAGATCCTGGCCTAATGTGCTACTATCAAGTTTTAAGAAGAAGACCCTATACCCATGATAGTGGAAGTCTACTTAGTTCTTCTACCTCAAAGTTTCAGCTTGGAGGTTTGTCATCTTTTAAGCAGCAGCATTCTGATTCCAGTCAAGAATTCAAGAAAGAAAGAATTCTTTCCTCTTGTTTTCTCCTACTCAACTTGATTCCACTCAGCTGTGCAGTTGGATCCTCTCCACTGAATATGATCATGTGCTTTTACTACAAGATACCATTGTTAATGGTGAAGGGACAGGAGAAAGAAATTCTCTTTCCACTTCCTGTACTCTATAAAAGGCTCAAAGGAAAAACTCAAATTGAGAACCCTTTTCTCAGATTGGACTGATTTAGAGAGGGTTAAGTTTGCTTTTTATCTGAGCCACAAGGGATATGGCTGATCTCATTCAATCATTGAAACTCCCTGCATTTCTCGGTTTAAACTGGGTCATAAAGGAAGATTTCAACATTTAGAAATGGGGAGGAAGACTGTTCTGCACAAGAATGATTTGCACAAATATTATCCACAGATTGAAACCTGATGTCCTATCAGTTGAGCATGAAGGACCTGAGTCTTTCCCATGAAAAGAAGTTACTAAAAAGAATAGGAAAAAATAGAGGATATTCAGAGATGAATTGATTATTTAGTCCACTCAGCCCCATACTCATTCTTCTATATGAAGGTATTTCTACCACCAGGCTTTGTTCTAGTAGGCAATTTTCCAGCAGACAGACTTAGTGTTGAAGAAGAATCTGCTTTTAGACCAAATAGAAAGCCCTGAAGAAGAGTGGAGAATCCACCTGTAATTTACCTGTGATGCCTGGACCTCCTAACAGGTAGCATTCTATTTGACTTCTGAGCAGAATTCATCATAACACCTGCTTGCTTTATTTCACATCAAATACTCCTCAATAAAAAGGTTGGGAGCAGAGTCACTCCACAGGCATCCAAGCCCAGCTTATCACAGCTCTGCTGTGCTTGGCCAGTAATGCGATGAGAATGGATGACACCAGGACACCAAAGCACTTGTTATGTGGCAAATTGAAGGAAGGTAATTGTATGTGAAATGGACAGAAGAAATGCTTCAAGGACAGGATAAAATATAATTTAAAGCAATATAGCAGCTATAGAGAAAGCAAGGGACCCCAGCAATAGACCCCACGTGGAGGGATGAGCTACAGAGACACACATTTTGTGACCTGTGAGATTGATAGGTCCTATAGGACACAGCTATGTGTGTCCCTATAGCAGTCAAAGAATTGACAACTATTAATGAACCATCAATTAAGAAGTATTTATTGAGCAGGCTGTGCAGACTCTCCCTGGAATAGACATTGAGAGGGGTAAAGGAGAAGTTTAAGACCTGAAGCCTATCCTCAAAGTCACTTACAATTAAACTTCACTTTCTTGCTCAAGAAGCATTCACCCTTTGACTTCTAGGATAAAATGCAAATTTCTCTGTTTGGCATTGAATGCTCTTGACAGATTATAAAGAATAAATGGCCCCGGAGAAGCACTGAACGACATTAAGATTGAATTTCATAGGTATGAAATATAATGTCAGATTTTTAAAAAAACTATCATTAGTTTTACTGATTTTTCTTTTTAAAAATTTTGTTATAAAAGACGGTTCTTGGAAGAGATAAGCGAAGAGATGGGAGGAAATCTAGGCAACATAAAAACAAAACATATCAATAAAGTGCATTACATTTTTTAAAAAAATTCTTTCACAATCTGGCCTCAGTGACATAGTCTATATTCCTGCCAACCTAGCTTTTTTGTCATTTGTTATGCATTGACCTGCCTCCTTAGTTTGGCAGGGACTGTCACCCATGCCTAGAAATCTCTTCTTCATCTCTGTCTCTTGGAATTATCCTTATATTATTTATATCTCCTTAATCATCTGACCAATGAGCACTAATTTTTTTTTAAGTAGGGGAAGAGGGGATAGGGGAATAAACATTTGTATAGCACCTAATATGTGACAGAAACTGTCCTAAGTGCTTTGCAAACATTTTCTTATTTAATCCTCACAACACTCCTGTGAGGTAAGTGCTATTATTTTCATGAGACATTGAGAACACTGAGACACGGTGGAAGAAAGGTCTTCATAGAGAAAAGTGAACTTGGGCCTGAGAGGGCTAAGTAATCCTAATTCATCTCTGAAAATTCCTTTTTTCCCAAGGTCATACAGCTAGTAAATGTTTGAGACTAGATTTGGATTTAGGTCTTCCTGGCTTCATACCCATCATCTATTATATCACCTAAAGAAAGAAGGTAGACCAATGATAATAGGAAATTTTTAAAAAAATTTCTTCTTATTGGGACTACATTTAGAGGTATAAAGAGAACAGGACCCTTTTAAAGTAGAATCTGTGAAAATTGCTTTGTGATATTTGAATACTAACATCATAAAATAGGAATACATATGTTTGACAAAAGAAGTTGCCATTTTGGTTGAATATACAGAGCCCAAATGGAACAGAGATTCTAAGTAGTTCTAGATGCTTCTATTTACAGATGATATTGTGCTGATTTTTTCAAGCCCTAGGCCACTGTAGATCCTCCTAAGTGAGGTCTACAATTACTCAAAAGAACTCTGCCTGATTTTATACATTGAAAAAAACCACATGTGTAAAGAATGCCTGTTATTTAGATTATGTTATAGAGTTGTAGGAGTTGTATGTATAACATGTAGAATTGTTCATCAGTACTTAAATTGTGGGTATATGTTGCAAATATATAATGAACTGGAATCATAATTGAACAATTATTAGAAATTATATAGTGCTGATCCTAACCCTGAATGACAGCCCCTCTTTTTAACTTTATTTGCTATAGTTAACAATGATTGTAGAGAAATGAGTCATGATATAACACTGTTGCAGAAGCACTAAATTTAAAGAAGCCTCAAAGGGCAATAGAAAGTTTTGTTGCTCCCTATAATCCCCAGAATCAAATAAAAAGTCCCTTGTTTTCCATTTAAGGCTCTTCACAACCTGGTGTCTCCCTAATTCTAATTTTTAAAATACATTATTTCTCGCCATGCACTCTAAGAGACAACAATGATTATTTAGCATCTATCTCTGGTACATGAAACTCCATTTTGTGTCTCTGTGCCTTTGTATTAACTGTCCTCCCAGCCTGGAATATTTTCTCTATACACCTCTTCATTTTTTAATTCATAGTTTCTTTCTGTTAAGACTCAAATTAAATTCTGCTTTCTATAGGAGGCCTTCCTAGTTCTCCCAGATTCCAGAATTGTCTCTTTTAAGGTTATCTTCAAATTTGTATGGCTGTTAGGGCATCAGATCCCTGGGAGCAGAGTAGCTATTTTTTTTTACTTTATTTGTACCCCAGTAACCTAGCATAGTGCTGTGAGGAATCCCAGTGAGTAAAGAATCTTAAGAAAGTCTCAGCCATGTCTTTTGTATAACTTTTTGCATAGAACATGAAGAAGTGCTTGCATTTATCTGATGGAATTCCAGGAAAGCACAAAAAAGTCTAAATGCTACTCTTCTGGTACATTAATTAGTTAATGAGTATTCTTTATTGTAGGCCTACATAGGTTTACACCTGTTACAGGTGTAAACCGGACTATTACAGGTTACAGGCCTATTGTATTTGGGCTAGGAAGTGGTTTTCAAACTTGCCTAGCAATGGCTCTCAAAATAGGTGTAACCATGAGTCTTCCCAGCCAAGGAATTCAGATGTTGGTGATTTCTCAGAATAGTGATGATGTATGTTGTTTGTTATAGTGACCACTGTGCTTGCTAATTGTGTATTACTTTTGTGCTATGAGTTTCCTCTTCTCTTATTTCTTATTTAAATCAAGGTTCTGAGCAGAAATAAACTTATACCTACTCTCTTCAAGACTATGCCCGTTGAAATGCAAATTCTGAACCTAGATTAATTTTACAAGTGCTTGACTCATAGTAAGTACTTAACAAATACATCATCATTGATTGTATGTGTAGTTATTCAGTATATATAGTTATAGTAAACATTAGAAATATGTTTATTTTAAAATTATTCTGAAAGCAAAGTTTTCTAGAATTCAATTGATTCAAGACCTATTAAAATTACTACATTTATTAAATATTAATATACTACATATCATTAATAATACTATAGAAAAGGCACTTTGCTAGGTATTTTAGAGAGAAGGTGAGGTTAATATATAGACAAATAGAAAAAAAATATTTGGCATTGTGGATAGAATACCAGACTTTGAGTCATATGTGACTTTAGATACTTATTAAATGTGTGACCTTGAGCAAGTCACTTAATAGCTTTCTAAATGTCTTTGCTTCCTTGTTTTTAAATTGGGGATAATAATAATAATACCTTCCAACTGGTAGATAATATGAGATAATAAATAAATAAAGAGTTTTGCAAATGTTAAAATGATACATAAATTCTATTATTATTATTATAGTCTCTACTATGAAGAGCTTTTACTAGTAGAACTAAAATGAATAAATTTATGTTTTAGGTCTACTCTTATGTAATTTAATGCCAGGTAATATATTCTCTGCCTCTGTTTCTGTCTCTTGGTTTTGGTCTTTGCCTCTTTTCATCTCTTTTTCCCTATCTCTTTCTCTATCTCTGCCTCTGTCTCTGTCTCTCTTTCTCTCTCTGTCTCCATAGTCTTTTTTATAAAGAATCCCAATTTCATTCATAATTGCTTTTTGTCTAAGCCTTTGCCTGTATGCTCCCTTAGCTATCACTCTTTCCAGCTGAGTTGTTTCAGTTTTAGGATCTGGACTGGATTGGAATATACCTGATTTCATTCAGACAATGCCAAAATATATTCTAAAAATGCCAGGCCTTATTTGGTTACTGAATATAGACATGCCTTAATTGTTTATGGTACACAGAATAAAACTACACACAATAAAAGCAGGATATATTATCTTCATAACCCTGAACTTTTCCTTCTTTAAAAAATATGCTAACAAAGACACAACCAGAAGATTGGGATAGTGTAGTTGGTCTTTTGCTTTCACAATAGAAGCAGGAAAAAGAATGTATTACAAGATTACATATCCAACACAATTACATTTGATTGGTGCTGTACAACGGTACTTAAAAGCTGACCTCATAACATTTTTTTGAAAGAATGAGATGGGGATTCATAGCCATGATTTCAATTATGTAGGGAACCTACTGAGGAGGAAATTATCCTCTACCAATGTAGAATACAACTGTTCTATAACTTATATTTTTGGAGAGTTGCCTGGAGGCACTGAGAGGCTAAGAAACTTTCCCATGCAGCCAAAAATGTGTCAGACACAGGAAGAATTTGAACTTAGGTTATCTTGATAAGGGGCAGATTCTAGCCCCTACACTATGCTATCTTTTTACTAACACTATGTGGCAGTAAGACAGTTCAAATACAACTGTCTTTGAACATAGGCTAAATAATAGTCCCTGCTGATCACTTTTTTTTGACATTGTTTATACTTTGGGTTTTTTATTTGCATGTATACGAATATATATACAAATACACAAATATTTGTGAAACTTACACACACATACACACATGTATAAAATATAAATATGTATGTATATATATATATATACATACATTCATAATACATACATATACAAGCAAAAATTTACACATACATTTGTTATCTCCTCCAATGTCTTTGAGGGCAAGGATTGTTTCCTTTTTTCTTTTTCTTTTTTTGTCTTTGTATCTAGTGCCTGGCACATAGTACTCACTTAATAAATGCTTATGGATTGATTTTTATACCTCAGTGCTTAACACAGTGGTTGGCACATAATAGATACTTAATAAATACATTAGGATGGACAGGTTTAGTTAAAATAAAATGTGTTTCTCTCCTTTAATGCTCCCCTCTCCCCAAAAAGAGAAAAATCTAGATGTTAAAATGTCAGAAAAAAGTACTATATAGTATAACTGATATACTCTTACCCTTTTTAGGGTATTGGTGAGAAAGCCTATAGGTTGGCTATTCAAACATTCGTTGACAAAGTGATGATGTAATCTACTATGACCTTTTTCCATCATAGCCTTATTGAGTTTAGTTACTCTATCTTGCTTTGTTTTTCCTATAAGTTGGGGTTAATGGGAGTTGTACTAGTAAGCTTATTGTTGCTGCTGTCTCCTCTTGTAGAACCATCCTTGTGATCTGATTGTCTCTGCAAGAGGACTTTACAGATATACTTCAATTCATTTACTGTATAGGATGACAGGAGGGCCGGGAGGGGAGAGGTAACAAGGATTTGGGATGCTTCTGCTATGATGGGTGGCATGGGGTTATTTGTCCCTCCCACTAAATTTTTCTTGGCTTTAATACTCTCTAAGGATTTCCTGTTTTCATGGAGAGCTTATCTTAGTGTGGCTAGAAAGAGAAAATAAACACACTGAGACTTTTCTATAACAGAAGACTAAAAGACAAAATCATTTCAGGCACAGATTTTTTTTCTCAGATGTGGATTGCAAAAACATAATGACAACTGAATGAATTACTGACTCCCTAACAAGGCATGCTGTGTGTATTGGAAAAAGACAGGAGGATCTATTACTAAAGGGAATCTTAAAGCAAAAACAAGGATTTTAATTGCCTTCAATTTATTTTGCCTAAGTAATTGCTATCTTATTCATTTATTAATTACTATTTACTTTTTGAATCAATCCATAATTAGAACTGTACCTGTTTGGAGGATGGCAGTACAGCTGAGTGTGAATTGTAGCTATATGAAAAAATGTTTCTAGGTCATTGTTTTCTTTGGTTACTTCTCTCCTTTATTTTTAAATTTCTTGTATTAAATCCTTTTTCCTTATTACTCCATGACTGTGTACATCCATTTCTTCTCTCTCAAGATACTTTAAATGTACTCATTTGGTACCTAATAAATGCTTATTGACTTGATTTATTTCCTATGTATATTTTGCTTGATTTGTTTCCTATGGTACATTTAGATTTCTTAGGGTTTCGTCCATTTGCTCTCTGAATTTTAGAGCAAAAGGTAGAAGCTACAGAAGAAGCTATATACACAAGGATCTCTTACATTAAATTGTATTCCCTAGAAACCCCTTCCATGGGATGGATTAATGTTTACTTGATGGTTTAGGCAATTCATGACTAGAAATAAAGACATGGACAAGATGACCTCTTCCATCTATCTTTCAGCTATCATTTCCTATCTCTCCTACTTTTTGTGTTCAAGCTCCTCAAGAAGGCTGCCTTTAATAATAGGTAGCCCTCACTTTCTTTCCTCTCACTCTCTTCTTATCTTGCTTCTAAACTTCTTTTTTAAAAAAGAACTCTTGCCAAAAAAATATTAATGGTTTCTTATTTGCTAAACTAATGGGCTTTTCTCAACTCATCCTTTTATCCTTGATATTCTTTTCACTCCATTTATATGACACTATTCTCCTGGTTCTCCTACCTATCTGACTGATTCTTCTCCTTTACTCAGTCTTCATCCAAGTCATGCCTACTAAATTTATATATCTGTGGTTCTGCCTTGGTCCTCCCTTTAATACTATTTCACCTCATGATCTTTTCAAACTTCATGTATTCAATTATTGTTTCTCTGCTGATGATTTTTAAATCTATTTATTCAGCACTAAAGTCTTTCTAACCTCCAATCTTATATCTCCAACTTTCTACTAGACACCTCAAACTGGATGTCCCATAGATATCTTAAAGTCATTATCTCCAAAATTGAATTCATTGTTTTCCCTCTCTTCTCCAAGTTCTCCGCTCTTCCACACATTCTTACTTCTGTCTAGACTATGACTCCCTCAGGCTCACACCCTAGGTTCCATCCTCGACTCCTTACTCTTTCATTACACCTATTCCCGACTTATGCAGTCTTTTGTCAAAGCCTATCAGTTTTTAACTTCATAAAATCTCTTACTCACATAGATCCTGTTCTCTTCTCTAACATTGCCATTCCCCTGGTGCAGGACTTTGTTAGCTCAAGCTTGAACTATTTATTTTTCATCAGCTTATATTTTATTATTTTTTGTAATTTTTTTTGTTTTATCCTTAAATGCAAAATGAGAAAAGAAAAAGAAAAACATTGTCATGTACACAGCAGACTGCAAGAGAGGATTCAATATAAAACATAAATTTCTATTTCAAGAAAACCTATATAATAAATACTATATGTTTCAAAGATTCCCTGCTTTCTTTTGCTCCCTTGTAGGTTTTGTTTTGTCTGAACTATTGAAATTGCCTGCTAGTTGGTCTTAAAGCCACAATTTTTCTCCCACTCTAGCTCATCTTTCACTCAGTTCTCAAAGGGTTTTTTCCAAAGCACAAATCTGACCATATCATCTCCATATTTCCCCAACTCCCTGAACTCAGAACACTCTAATGTTTAGGCTCACTATTTCTTCATCAAGTGTCAGACATTATTGAACAACTGTACAATAGCAACGTTACTTATAGAACGAAATAGGAAAAACCTCCATCTGTCCTTCAAAGGCCTTGATATTCTACCTCTCCCTTCTTATATCTTACACTCTCCTCCTTCCTCTCCTACCTCACTCTGATCCAGCGAGTCTGGCCTTCTTATTATCTCCATGTCTCAACTCTGACATTTTTATTGGCTTTCCCTATTTCCTGAAACACTCTTCTTCCTCATCTCTGTTACAAAGCTTCCCAGGCTTCTTTCAATCCCCAGCTAAAAATGCCACCTTATGCAGTAAACCTTTCCCAATCTCCTTTATGTAAGAAATGTCTTCCCCCTGCTGGTTAATGTTGATTAATCTTAATTTGCCCAATAGATCTCACATTTGAATATAGCTATTTGTATATTGTCTCTCCCATTAGACTGTGAATTCACTGAGAAGATCAACTATCTTTTGTCTTTCTTTTGTATCTCCAGAAATTAGTGTGTTGGTAATGTCTGGTACATAGTAAGTGCTTAATAAATATTTATTTACTAGATCATTTTTAAAGTCCCCTCAAGCTATAAATCTATGATATTATGTTGTGTCTTCCAATCTCTACCTGCAACATTGATCTTAATTTACATACCATGTTACCTGACTTTTAACAACTGTAATCCTGTTGCCCTCATTGGAATATAGGGCTCTGTCCCTGGATTGCTAGGTTCTAATAGCTGAATTGTCCCCCAGTCCTACCTGGAACCAGTTCTCCATGCCATTTCCTGGTCATCTCCAGATCATGTCAATATGTGCCTGCCTTTTCTTTTTCTTTTTTTTTTTCTAGGTCTCTTATTGACTGTCTTTACAGATTAGAATATAATCTCTTTGAAAGCAGGGAACTTTTATACTTTCTATTTGTATCCCTAATGGAATACTGTGCCTAGAGCACAATAAGTGATTGATAAAACCTGCCTTGCCTAGATTTACCTTGATCCCATATTACTCCTTCACTCCCCTCTCAATACCTGCTTCCCCTTTATCCTCTCTTTCTTATTCCTTTCCCTTTCTTCCCTGTCCCCTTTCCTTTTCATTCTCCTCTCCCTTTTTTCCCCTTTCCCCTCCCACATTCCTTTCCACCCACCCACTATCCCCTTCTTTTCCCATCTTCTTGCCTCCTCTTCCACTTCTCCCTACATCTCTTTTTTCCCTTTCCTCTCCTCTCCTTCCAACACTACTTCTCTCCTTCTCTCCTTATTTTTCTCCTCTTTCCCCCTTTCATTTCTACTCCTTTCTTCTCCTTTCTTCTCCTCCCCTCACATCCAATATTTCTCTCCTCACCTTCCCTTTTCTCCTTACTCCTCTTTTCTTACCCTCCTCTCTGCTTCCCTTTCCTCTCTTCCTCTTCCATTCATCATTGTCTCTTCTCCTCTCTCCGTTCCTCTGCTCTCTCCTTTCTCTCCTTTTCCCCTTCCTCTCTTCTTTTTTCTTTCCTCCTGACTACTTTCTTTTTCCCTCCCTTCTCTTCCCCCCCTTACTTTCCTTACCACCTGTACTCCTCCTCATCTCTCCTTCCATTCTTCTTTTCTCCTTTCTTCTTCTCCCTTCTCTCCTAATACTGTCTTTTTCTTCTCTGTACTCTTTTCCTTTCCATCTTACTCTACTACTTTTCCTCTCCTCTCCTCTACTACTCCCCTTCTCTCTTTCCCTCCCCTTATATCCTCTCCTTTTCCCCCTCACCTGTCTTATTTTGATTACCAATGGGATATCCTTTGTATATGTCATCTCTTATAATACAGGATCCTTGGAGGAAGGGACTTTTATTTTTGTCTCAGTATTCCTTGTGCCTACCTATAAGGTATTTCTACCTCATAGTGGTTTTTAATAAATACTTATTCATTGATTTGTATATTTAATTTATTATATATTATTATATTTATTAATTATATTAATATTTGTATCAGAGGAGGGTCTATAGCGGTTATAATTAAGGGAATATTTATATATATCAATTCAAGAAGATGTTAGGATCTGATATGGTGGGGTGAATTTTTAAATATGTACAAACAATTCTTGGGGGAATAGAAGGTATCTTTCCCAACCCTTATAATTAGATGATGGGTTGGTCTCTGATATTTCTCACAGGGCTTCCAGTAGTAATCAAATGAGAAAATATTTTCTTGTTCAAGGCTGGGACTGAGGAAGTATCGATTGGTGTGATCTGGGGTAGATTGGAGCAGAGATCAGCTCCTGGGGTTCTGATCTTTACTCTTACTTGTAGATCAGGAGTTCTTAATCTTTTGTATGTCATAAATCTCTTTGAAAGCCTATGGATCCCTTCTTAGAATAATGTGTTTAAATGTATAAAGTAAAAATAGATGGGATTTTAAAAGGAAATTAATTATATTAGGAATATATGTATTTTCCTTTTCCTGATTTTCTGATCCAATTCATGGATTTTCTGAAATCTATCTGATGAGGCACAACAAGTAATGAAAGTGTGGAGTCAGCTGGAATGAATTCATTCAAATCATCTTCAAGTCAAGGGGCAAATTTTTATGACACTATAAGGCAGGCTAAATTCTCTAGTGGAACTTGCAACTAATAAGGGGAAAGGTGGGAACTTTGATATCAAAGGATCCAGAGAAAGATGTGCTAACTATGCTATATGTGTAAATAAATCAACTAGTGGTCACAGTCATCCTGTTGATTCAAGATAGCTTCAGGAGTTGATATCCATAGTTTAACCTCCAGGTTGTACAATGGGAATCAGTACAGGATAGCTATCTGCATAAGATAATTCTATTAGTACAAGATAATTCCAGAGGGTTAGCTTGCTTTTCACTGGGTTGCTACTAGGGACAAGGTCTTTTGCTTGAGTCCCTTTATTCCATCATATGTATAGGTCCTTTTGGCTGGAATGTATGAAGAAGACTAAAGTAAAGTAAGCTTAGAGAAGTATACTGAACCTGAAAACCCAGAATTTTTTTTAAATTTTATTTTATTTGCAAAACATATGTATGGGTAATTCTTCAACATTAACCCTTACATAGCTTTCTGTTACAAATTTTCCCCCCCAACTCCCCACCCCTCCCCTAGTTGGCAGGATATCCACTACATGTTAATTGTGTTAAACTACTTGACAAATCGAATATATGTACACATATTTCCAAACATCATTGTTGTTCACGAAAAATCTTATCTACACGAAAGACATATCAGATAAAGGAAAAGCAATGTAAGCAAACATCAATCAAGGAGTATGAGAATGTTATGTTGTGGTCCACATTTCACATCCCTCTCTCTGGGTGTACATGGCTCTCTTCAACAATGAAATGTTTCAAACCACCTCCAATTGTTCACTGAAGAAAGCCATATCCATCAGAATTGATCGTCATATAGTCTTGTTGTTGCTGTGTATAATGATCTCCTGGTTCTGCTCATTTCACTCAGCATCAGTTCATGCAAGTCTCTCCAGACCTCTCTGAAATCATCCTGTTGGTCGTTTCTTTTCTTTTTTTTTTTTTTTTTTTTGAGTTTTGGTTAATTTTTAATTTTCATCATGTAAAGTCACCATTTTATATAGTTTTCTAGTAATCCTTTTTTTATATATATATATTTTTCTCTTTTCTTTTTTTCTTTTTTCTTTTTTTCTTTTTAAGCTTTTTATTTGTATAACATATGTATGGGTAGTTCCCCAACCTTGATCTTTACAAAGCTTTCCAATACAAATTTTACCCCCAGTCCCCTCCCCTCCCCTAGATGGCAGGAAGTCCACTACATGTTAATAATGTTGAAATGCTTGAGAAGTTATGCAAGAAAAATCCTATCTACAAGAAAAAAAAAGAATCAGAGAAAGGCAACACAATGCAAGCAAATGTCAATAGAGATCATGAAAATGTTACGTTGTGGTCCATATTTCATGTCCCTCTTTCTGGGTGTATATGGATTTCTTCAGTGAACCACTGGAACTGGTTTGAGACAATTCTTTATTGCAGAGATCCATGTCCATCAGAATTAATCATCATGTAATACTGTTGTTGCTGTGCATGATGATCAACTGGTTCTGCTCGTTTCACTCAGCATCAGTTCATGCAAGTCTCTCCAGGCCTCTCTGAAATCGTCCTGCTGGTCGTTTCTTACAGAACAATAATATTCCATAAGATTCATATACCATAATTTATTCAGCCACTCTCCAATTGATGGGCATCCCTTCAGTTTCCAGTTTCTAGCCACTACAAAAAGGGCTGCCACAAACATTCTTGCACAGGTGGGTCCCTTTCCCTCTTCTAAGATCTCTTTGGGATATAGGCCCAGTAGAAACACTGCTGGGTCAAAGGGTATGCACAGTTTGACAACTTTTTGAGCATAGCTCCAAATTGCTCTCCAGAATGGTTTGATCCGTTCACAGTTCCACCAACAATGTATTAGTGTCCCAGCCCTCCCACATCCCCTCCAACATTCATCGTTATCTTTTCCTGTCATTTTAGTCAATCTGACAGGTGTGTAGTGGTATCTCAGAGTTGTCTTAATTTGCATTTCTCTGATCAATAGTGATTTGGAGCAACTTTTCATATGACTAGAGATGGTTTTAATTTCATCATCTGAAAATTGTCTGTTCATATCCCTTGACCACTTATCTATTGAAGAGTGGCTTGAATTCTTATATATATATGAGACAATTCTCTATATATTTTAGAAATGAGGCCTTTATCAGAACCATTAAATGTAAAGATGATTTCCCATTTAGATGCTTCTCTCCTAATCTTGTCTGCATTTGTTTTGTTTGTACAGAAACTTTTTAACTTAATATAGTCAAAATTATCCATCTGGTGTTCAATTAGGAGTTCCAAGTCTTCTTTGGACATAAATTTGTTCCACCTCCACAGGTCTGAGAGATAAACTATATTACGTTCCTCTAACTTGCTTACAAAGTCCCTCTTTATATCTAGATCATGAACCCATTTAGCTCTTATCTTGGTATGTGGTGTTAGGTATGGGTCAAGCCCTAATTTCTTCCACACTAGTTTCCAATTTTCCCAGCAGTTTTTGCCAAATAGAGAGTATTTATCCCAAAAGCTGTGGTCTTTGGGTTTATCGAACACTAGATTGTTAAGGTTAATGCCTAGGTTGTCCTGATAACCTATCCTGTGCCACTGATCCACTGCTCTATTTCTTATCCAGTACCAAACGGTTTTGATGACCGCTGCTTTATAATATAGTTTTAGATCTGGTACAGCAAGGCCACCTTCATCTGCCTTTTTTTTCATTAATCCCCTTGAAATCCTTGACCTTTTGTTCTTCCAAATGAACTTTGCTACTATTTTTTCTAGATCTGTAAAATAATTTCTTGGGAGTTTGATTGGTATGGCACTAAATAAGTAGATTAGTTTGGGTAGTATTGTCATTTTTATTATGCTTGCTCTGCCTACCCATGCTGCTGGTCGTTTCTTACAGAGCAATAATATTCCATAACATTCATATACCATAATTTATTCAGCCATTCTCCAATTGAAGGGCGTCTATTCAGTTTCCAGTTTCTAGCCACTACAAAAAGGGCTGCCACAAACATTCTTGCCCATGTGGGGCCCTTTCCTTCCTTTATGATTTCTTTGGGATATAAGCCTAATAGAAATGCTGCTGGGTCAAAGGGTATGCACAGTTTGATAACTTTTTGAGCATAGCTCCAAATTGCTCTCCAGAATGGCTGTATCCGTTCACAGCTCCATCAACAATACATCAGTGTCCCAGCCTTCTCACATTCCCTCCAACATTCATCAACTTTTCCTGTCATTTTAGCCACTCTGACAGGTGTGTAGTAGTACCTCAGGGTTGTCTTGATTTGCATTTCTCTGATGAATAGTGATTTGGAGCACCTTTACATATGATGAGAAATAGTTTTAATTCCATCCTCTGAAAATTGTTCATATCCTTTGACCATTTATCGATTGGAGAATGGCTTGAATTTTTATAAATATGAGACAATTCTCTATATATTTTAGAGATGAGACTTTTATCAGAACCCTTAAATGTAAAGATGATTTCCCAGTTTATTGCTTCCCTCCTAATCTTGACTGCATTGGTTTTGTTTGTACAAAAACTTTTTAACTTAATATAGTCAAAATTATCTATCTGGTTTTCAATTAAGAGTTCCAGTTCTTCTTTGGACATAAATTTATTCCATCTCCATAGGTCTGAGAGGTAAACTATATTATGTTCCTCTAATTTACTTATAATATCACTCTTTATATCCAGATCATGAACCCATTTAGATCTTATCTTGATATGTGATGTTAGATGTGGGTCAAGCCCTAATTTCTTCCACACTAGTTTCCAATTTTCCCAGCAGTTTTTGTCAAATAGTGAGTTTTTATCCCAAAAACTGGGGTCTTTGGGTTTATCAAAGACTAAATTGCTATAGTTATTGCCTAGTTTGTCTTGTGATTCTATCCTATTCCACTGATCGACTACTCTATTTCTTAGCCAGTACCAAATGAAAACCCAGAATTTTTGCTGTCTACAATGCTCCTCCTCACCTCTACCTCATGGCTTGCCTGACTTCTTCAACAGTAATTTCAAAATCTTCTTTTCCCCAGAAAGCTTTTCCCATTCTCTCAGTAGCTAGCACCTTCCCTTTGAGATTACCTTCCATTTGTGCTGTAAATTTCTTCCATGTTCAATCTTTTGTATGTTGTTATCTCCTTCTAGAGAAGGACGGTGTTTTTTGTCTTTCTTCTTATCCTGAGTTCTTAGTACAAGACCTGATATTGAGTAAGCACTTAAATACTTGCTGAGTGATTAACTGCTATGACTTCTTTCTGAAAAGTAAGGTAGATAGGAGAGCTTTAAGCTGAATTTAGCCAGTACATCAGAACAAAGGATGGACTTTTTGTTTTCATTGACTAAAAAGCAAAGCTGAGAGCTAGCATCCAAAATAAAGTGCTAAAAACCTTAAGAAACTAGAGGTCATATTCTAAGGGAAAAGTCTTAGTAGAACTTTTGAGATCAGTAACAATTAGTTAAGTTTATGCACATTCTGCTTAGTAGTTGCTGATTTAGTATTTCCTAGACTGATTGATTACCTGGCACTTTTACCTCTGCAGCCTTAAACAGATAAAATGAGTGCTCATACATTTATACCCTGAGGAAACAAGCAAAGGGCACGTCCCCTTAAGTGTCTTCTTCAGGTAAGAGAGTAGCAGTGATATACTGAGAACTTACATGGAAAGAGAGAGTCTTGGAACCCTCAAAATTCCCATGTCCTTGTGGGTTTCCTTATAATACCAGGATAGATGATGTTACTGATTCATTTCTTCTGCAAGTCTCCCCAGTCTTGCACTTCTCTCTTAAATAACTTCGGGCTTAATTACCTTGTTTAAGATCAGCAGGTGACTCTTCCCAGTGCAGGGTCTGTGAACTATTCATTCCTCTCTTATCAGTTGGATTACTGCTATTTAAACAACAACAACAACAAAACGTTGATTATTTGATCAATTCAAAGGTATGGTCACTCTCTCTATTGGAGCAGATTGCTATCCTTCTCCTTGCCTTTCCATTCCATTCCATTCTTACTCATTGTTTCCCATAAAACTTTAATAGTGGATCTCAACAGAACACTACAGACTTCTTTTGTGCTTTTTTTAATATTTCAGAAATATGAATGCTGCATTCATTTATTGCCACATTCTCACTTTATAATGGTCCTGTATTCTTTAATGTTCACCATGTTCTAGTTCATGTCCTTTATAGCACTTTTTATTTTCACGTTATTGTAGCTAACATACTACAATGTAATTGCACCTGCCATATCTTTCCATGAACCTTTGGGCTATTTTAAAATTGTGATTAATTAAAGAGAGAGAAGAATCATAAATTTTCTTAGTATTTCATTTATTATTGTATCTTCATTATATCAGATCCAATAATAATAGCTAACATTGGTATAGCACTTATTATGCACAAGGTACTCTGCTAAGTGCCTTACAATTTTATCTCATTTTATCCTCACAGAAACCCCAGAAGAGAAGAACTATTATTATCCCTATATTATAGATGAGAAAACTGAGGCAAGCAGAGATTAAGTGACTTGTCCAGGATCATATAGCTAGTGAGTGTCTGAGACTGCATTTGAACTTAGGCTTGATTTTAGGCTTGGCACTTTTATCTATTTTACCAAGAAGGAATGGTCTTTAAAAATTCCATAATTAAATAATATAAAATACTGTTTATAACACGATTCAATAATTTCTTTTATATTTTTTTTCTGAAGTATTGGAGAGATAGTGTGGGATAAGAGGGTAGAAAACTAGATTTGAAGCCAGAAGAACCTGAGGTCAAGCCTCACTCCTGACATCTGACTATGTGACCTTGGGAAAGCCTTTTAATCTTGTCAGTACAATAACCACTCAAAAACTATGTATAAGCTGCAGAAGAGGTGCTGACCTACATTGGGATAAAAAGTTTTATTATCTGAGAGTTCCTTAGGCCAATGAAATCACAGGTTCAGTCTTTATACCCTATATTTGAAATTTTATCTATGGAGTGAATAGAAGGCTAGTGTTGGAAACAGGAAGACAAATTCCTATTCTACCTCAGATCCTTGTTAGTTAGTTATGTGACCCTGGGCTCTCAGTTCATGGTTCTCAGTCTTACTGCTTTCATTGATAAAATGTAATGTACCTATTTCACAGGGTTGTTGTGAAGGGAAAATAAGATAATATATGTAAAGTTCTATATAAATAAAGTATCACAAAAATTAAATTGTGATTATTAGTATTATAGCTAATCATATTTGCCTGAAAGCTACATATATATATTTTTTGTCTGTGCAGTCACTTTATTGCTTGGAAATCTGGAGGAATGAGGCACTACATTTACACAATCAGTTGTCTCAGAGTATGTGTAAAACTTTATTCCAAAGTCAATAAACATCAATTACTTGAAGCATATCTATTGCTATGAAATATCCACAAGTCTGTTCCACTCTATTAGCATGGATAATATTACTGAGGTGAGCCATGGGCAAGCCAGTGGAGAAATTTCACAACGATACTATTTCACATAGTATTGTTATGAAATTATATATATATATATATATATATATTATATTCCCAATTTATAATTTACTTTCCTCATAATAACCCTCTAAGATAGATATCACAGCTATTACTATTTCTATTTGTCAGGTGGTAAAAGTAAGGCTCATAGATATTAAGCAACTTATCTAAGTTTGTATAGCTAGTCTGTGTGATTTCATAAATCAAATCTAGGCACTTTAAACACAAAATTCATAGTTCTTTCAAGAACATGAAACTGTGTCTGATTTCTGTTCCTTCATCATGCTGCATGATACTATCTCTTTCAAATGAGTAAGTTTATCTTCCTAATTTACAGATGAGAAACTGAGACTCATTGATATGAAGTGACTTGTCAAAGATCACACAAGGAATTAAATAATAAAACCAGGATTTGATCTCTGATCTTGTGATTACAAATTCAGTGCACCAACTTTGTCTCCACATATGGCCTGAGGAGCTAGTTTATAACTTGAATTTTTCCATAGATAACATAAAGCAAATAGTGTCCAAGTGGTTGATTACAGAAAACTAGTAGCGTAAGTGGATCATTCTTTTAAAAAAGTGAGACATCTATAATCATCTGAAATTAAAAAGTATATCAGAACTACTAGATTAAGACAGTATGGTTATTGGAAGCAGTTCTAATGCCAACATCTCCTTAGTTCAGATTTGATACTGGAGCAAAATTAGATGCTTTTAAGTCACTGAACATTTAACAAAAGAAGTTTATTTTGCCCCAACACAGCAAGAATATACAACAAAGATACAATGGCTTTTAACCTCTGGATGTAGGCCCTTCTCATTTCTATCTGGAAATGTATCTGGTCAATACATCATTAGGATCTGACAACTCATTTGGTCTTAGACACCCATCAAGTCTGACCCATCAAGAATCCATGACTAGGATGTTTTATACTCCTAGATGACCAAGTAATTAGCTACGTGGAGGAGTAGTTGGTATGATGAATAGAGACCTGCACTCAGGAAAAGCTGAGTTCAAATCCAGCCTTATTAGCGGTATAACCTTTGGATAAGTTAGTTGACTTCTGTTTTCCTCATTTTTCTTATCTATAAAGTGGGGATAATAGAAATACCTACTTCCTAAAGTTGTCATCAGGATCAAATGAAATAATAATTGGAAAGTGCACATAAAAAGCACTATGTGAATGTGAGCTATTCATCATCATCATCATCACCATAATCATCAAATATTGTATGATTCTTAAAGACAGGAAGCATGCATTGATTATTATCTTCCTGAGTGCCTGGCATGGTGTTTTATATACAGTTTATTCTTAGCAAATGGTTATTGAATGAATTTAAATATCCCTGCCCTTATGAAGCCTACATGTAAAGAAATGAAAGATACACAAATGACCATAAAATATTGTAAGTGCTTTAAAAAGGTGTAAACAAAGTTCCAAGAAATATCCAGGGTAGAGTAAAGATCATTACCTACTGAGAGATCAAGGAGATCACACTAATGTCTTTGTATTCAAGAATCATTTTTACAAAATAAGACTCTCAAATTCATAAATCCATGCTTATTGTCTTACCTGAATTTCAATAATATTTCATTAGCTTTCTGTGTAAATTTTCTTTTGTAGCTATTACAAAGCAATTTCAAACTCAATATATAATTGTTTATATAATATCGAACAAAATGTAATCCATTTTCCTCCCATTAAACTTGCCTGTTCTTTGAGGACTCTCCCAATCTCTCAATTTCAACATCCTTGCCTCTTTTTTCCCTCAACACCCAATTTCAGTATAGAATCAAAGGCCAAGGCTTCCTCCTTAACAATCCTCATTTCTGTCCTTTTCTTTCTACCTACACAGCAACCAGCCTCCTTTACACCCCTAACACATATTCTTTAGGCTAATGGTTTCCTAACTGGCCTCCTTGATTTTAGTGATTTTCCTCTGAAATCTATTCTCCACAAAGTTAACCAAAAAAAAAATCTTCCTATAGGTCTATCTCATTTTTCTTTCCCTCCCTCTCCCAAATCCCAGTGGCTCCTTATTGCCAATAACATAAAGTTCAAAGATGTTATTTAAAATACTTCATCAAAATTTCTTTCATCTACCTTTTCAGATCTATTTATTATTTCTTTATGAAAAACACTTTCAAATGCTTGGCTAACTGAACTACTAATCATTCTCTAAATTCAATAATTCATCTTCTACCTTCCTAAATTCAGATAGATTACCTTCCAGTATCTGAAATATACTTCCTCCTTAACTTTTTCTCTCAGAAGAAAAGAAAGCAATAAATATTTTCATTCCAGAAATAATTCAGATACCATCTCCTTCAAAAAAAAATCTTCCTTTAGCACTCAAGGTATTAGTTCTCTTGTTTTTCTCATTTTTTCCCCTGAGGCAATTGGGGTTAAGTGACTTGTCTAGGATCACACAGCTAGGAAGTGTTAATTGTCTGAGACCAAATTTGAACTCAGGTCCTCCTGACTTCAGGGCTGGTGCTCTATCCACTGCACCATCTAGCTGCCCCATCTCAAAAAATTTTTAATATCATACATGTTGGTGAACATGTAGTATCCTTAATAAAAGAATATATGCTCATTGTGGACAAGAACTATCTAATTTTTGTCTATATCCAAGGCCCACTATAGTGCTTGATATATAGTAGATGCCTAATAACTACTTCCATTTATTCATCATTCATTTATCCATTTATTATTTATGCATAATAAGAGAGGAATACACATTTGTTGAATTGAATTGAATTAATTTGAGATGGACTTTAAAAGTCAGGCTGGAGTTTGACAAGAAAAGAGATAGAGAAAGAGGAAAAGAGGATATTTTAGACATGGGGACTGCTTTGAAGAAAGGCACAGGGGAGAACAAAGGAAATATTTGGGAAGTCAGTTTGGCTAGAGCACAATATTCTCAAAACAGAATAAATCTTATGAAGTGAGGCTGCAAAGGAAAAATGAATTATAACATCTTAATCTTAAGTCCTCTGGTTATTTTAAAATGAGCATTTAAAAATATAAAAGACGAATTGAGGTGATGAACTGAAAAGTGTGCCAAGTGTCTATAAGTTTAAATTGTTTCCGAAAATAATCTCTTGTGCTCATACTTAATATAGATAAGTGACTCAATCAACAATTGCTCTCTATGTGAGAGTATTTATGCATAAATCACTTAGTTCAGCTTGGATCTAACACTGATAGAGCATAATTGATCTTTAAAAGTTTTATGAAAGAATCACACACTGTGAAATTAAAGGAGGTTTTGTTGTTTGACTTTGCATTTTCATCAAGGAGTGGAAATGACACCTGTTTTCTCAGTAGTAGAAACTGGAATTTGTTTGTCTGATTGACCAGACTGTCAATTAAGTATAGCTCATGATATATATTTATTAACATGCTTATGTTGCCTTCCCTATAATGGGGAAGTCTAAAATTATTTCCTAGTCTGTCAATTTGAACTTCACTCTCACAAAATATTTAAAATTTCAACAACATTTCAGGATCTCCATTTCAAATTGTGTTGAACCTTCTGTATTTCTTTTGTCATAGAAGATCCTGGAAAATAAGGCACAGAAATATATGATACATTATTTTAAGATTTTCAGACTCAAAAGGCATTTCTGTAGCCATTTAGTATAAACCATACAAAAGAATCTTTCCTACAGCACATTATACTGTGGATCAGGGTTTCTTAAACTTTCTCCACTTGTGACCCCTTTTCACCCAAGAAATTTTTACATGACCCCAGATAAATAGGTATATAAAATAAGTATACAAACCAAACATTTATGGATAATAAATTATAATTTTTAACAACTCCCCCCCCCACTTTAACTTATGAGATCCCATATAGGATCATGAACCACAGTTTAAGAAGTTGGGCTATAGATGGAGCTGTCATTTGGGCCAACCATTAATAGAAAACAATATTAGATTTAAAAGAGAAACAAAACCCACTAAACTTTTCATATTGTTAAATCTATAGATCCTACATATGGGCATCTAAACCAAGGAGTTCAAAGTCTAGTGCTCAGTCCAGTGGACATAGTAGGTATTCAATAAATGTTTATTGATTGATTGAAATTAAAGTATAAATATCAAAATATTTAAAACAGAACTTTTTGTCATAGCAAAGAACTAGAAACAAAGTAAGTGTCCATCAACTAGGAAATAGCTGAACTTACTGTGGTATGAATAGAATGAAATATTATTGCCTTCTAAGAAATTATAAATATGAGTATAAAGAAACATGAGAAGATTTGTATGAACTGATACAGGGTGATGCAAACAGTACCAAGAAAATAAAGCACACTGGCTATATTGGAGTAAATAAACAGAACAATAAAATGAGTTAAAATACTTAGTAATTTTAGTGACCAATTTTGGCCCTAGAGAAGTGATGTGGAAATTCTCTTCCATCCTTTCATTGAAGAAGTGAAGGATTATGGATGTAGAATAATGAGTTTGTTTTCAGATGTGATCACTGTATTAATTGGTCATGCTCATTTTTTTTATGCACCTTTGTCATGGGGGAAGGTTTCCTGGGAAAAGGAGATTGGGGAAAAGGTCAGGGGGCATATTCAGAAATGCCCAAGATGCAAAAACTAAAGACATCAATAAAATGTTTAAAAAAAAAAACACTTTTACAAAACAACTGAGATGTGGCCATCCAGTTATTTGAAGACCACCAGTGAGGAGAAATTAATTACTTTCCAAGAAAGCCTATTCTGCTGTGAAATAAGTTTGATTTTCAGGAAAATTTCCCTCACAAATCAAGGCTTAATTTGACTTCTACATTTTCTAGTAATTTTTCCCTCTAGTTTTGCCTTCTGGAGTCAAAAAGCCCAAGACTAATCCCTCTTCTATGTTATACTCCTCTAAAAAGTTAAACCTAGCCCTGCTTTTTCATGCCCACTTCCACGTTTTACCTTACCCACACCAAATATGTTTGCTTTTCACCAGATTATATATCAGTTAATTCCCAAACCATTCTTATTTGACAAAGAGTTGAGGCCTTTCACAATCCTAGTTATTCTCCTGTAGCTTACTGTCTGCACCTCATAATTTTCCTCTTAATTTTTATTATACTTTTCCCGAATCTGTTAATTTCTTAATCTATCTACAAAGGAGCTACTGTAATAAAACTCCAGGAAGATGTGCATCTCAGAGTGAAAGTGGGTCAAAGGCAGTGAGTGGATCTCTGACATGTACCCTAGATTCTCATCCTGAAGGTGACAACAGTGAACTTTTGGTTTATTCACACTTCCTGCAACCTATCACCGTCCTCAGCCTGCTGTGTTTCTATATTGATCGAAATACATTGGTCATCTTCAGGCGAAACCATGTATAAACTTGTGGCAAAGGTGACAGAGGTAATTTCACAGCTGTGACCATATCCATAATGGAAAGAAGTCCATAGCATTTGAAAGTCTGACAGTGGGAATTGATAGATGAGAAATACTGAAGAACCCTATTAAATTGCCAAGATTAGAATCAATGAGTTAAAAGGTTTACACTCATAACTGAATTGGGTTAATATTTACTCAAACAAGATGAATAATGCCACTAAAATGGATGTTCTGGGAGAGGGAGAGAACACTATTCTGGAGTTATAACTAGCAGTATATGGTGATTTATTATTATTATTTTAATCAGGGGCATCGATTAATAATAAGGTAAGAAGCAGGAAGGCTCATGTAGTTTCCTCCTACTGGGTAACTCCATGCACCAATTTGCAAGTCTTCTTAACATAAAGGCTTAGTGAATAACCTGGGACAGAATGGGGACACAGGTACTGAGAGCTTAAGAAATGTGTCTGTGGTATAATAAACTGTGTCAGAAACAGAATTTGAAATCAGATTTTTCCAATTTCATGGCCAGCTTTCTATCCACAGCACCACCTGCTTCTCTATCTTAGTCTTCCACATGAGGGGCAATTTAAATTTATAGAGGGACCTATAGTATGTTCAAGAGCCAGCGTAAATCTCTACCATGTGTTGAGAAATTCTGTTGTATAGCTTTTCATCATAACCTTCTTAAGAGAACATCTAAACACTTCTTGGTGCTGCAGAAAAATTTCCCAGCATAGACAGGTGGTGTTTAAGAAGCCTAATGAGAAGGATGACTTGGCTCAGAAGACTTTTCAAATGACACACCACAGCTGGTCTGTCTCAGAGGATCTAGAATGAGACAGACATTTTCAATTACTCCCCAGTGTGGATGTTTAGCTATTACCATCTCAGTAAGTGCAGAATACCTCTACTACCCCCCCCCCAATCTCTTAAAAGGCTTGTTTTACAAAGAAGGAAGAGGAATTTTATCTCTCCAATACATCTTGCAGTCAGGGACACTTGGGCTATTTGCTGCTTCTGTTGCCATTGCCAGGATTCTGTTGAAATATGACAGGCTTTGATGGAGTGTCTCAATTGTTGTTGTTCTCCTTAATACTACCTATCAGACTTTACAGGTTCCAGTAAAAATGAAGGCTGCTTCATAATAGTTACTATCAAGGGGTAAGAACAATATGATGCACAGGGAAATTCATATTATTTTCCCAATTTGATCATGATGGTTGAATTGTCAGGGGGAAGAGAACCTTTTAAAAAAATTTCTGAGAGAAAGAATGGTAAATATTCCAGGTTATTGAAACTTGTTTTTCAGAAAATTAAGGGCAAACACCATTCCTTCTTTCCTCTGAATTTTTTTAATAAATTTTTTTATTGATGACTTTTTAAAACATGGATGTTTCCCAGTGATTCTTTCCCTCCTCTCCCTAAAACCTCCCCTTTTTAGCTAAGAATGACAGAAAATGAAATTAACATATTGGCTATATTTCAAACCATTTCTCACTAGAATGAAACTTCTTTGATGGTTTCAACTGTCTTGCTTGTATTTATATTCCCAGATCTTAGTTCACTATACAGCACATAGTAAGTACTTAATAAATGCTATCTATCTATCTATCTAGTATCAATCCTCTATCACCTCTCTGAGAATAGTAGGAAACTGCCAGAGATTTGTAAAGAAATGAACAAATAATAAGGTTATTTGATATTTGAGAAGCAGTTTGGAGAATATAATCAAGAAAATATGTGAGCAAAACAGTAGAAGAGGTGGCATGGTGATGAGAGCTAGGGATAAGTAACTGATGGACTGTCTCTATGTTACACTGATATCTTTGAAGTATCTAGAGACCGACAGGAAAATCATTAAAACATATGGTGAGGAAATGACAAGTTCATAGGATGGGCAGGCATGAATAGTTTATAATCTCTGTCACTGGGGGTAAATAGCTATATTGATGTTATAACAGATGTACTAAAGTATTTGAGTGTAGTATTTACCATGTCCAAATTCTTTCTTATCTAGCATGATAGGAAGTAAAGAAAACCAGATTTTGGTGAGTAAGAAAAACCGTGAGTTTTGGCTTTCACTTGATAGTTTGCCAATTTTCATATGGACTTAGTGAGCTCCAGAGATGAAGAAACAAGGCTATAGTTTCCAAAGGTTCTTGTCCCTGTCTCCTATAGTATCTCTGCAAAAAGAGAATGAAATCAATTCATCAATCACATATTTTCCATCCAACCTTACATATGAGAATGAGAAGATAATTAATTTGGAAGTCAAATGTTTTCCAATTTCAAATGACCAAATTGAACCTCTCTAGCAGACTGAGAACATAAGAGAACATAATGCCAATGAAAATTTAAACCAATATCTAATTAACAAAAGACACAGGAGTTTCAGCTTTGCACAATACAAAACAAGATTTAGAATCCTACTTTATAGTAAAAAAACCACACAATTATTATCCAGCAGTTTATTTACAGGTCCTTATGAACAAGCTCCTGCCAGAGACTGAACCTTAAAACCATGACCCTTTTAACCTTCCCCCCTTTTCCCCCCTTTGCCAAAAGACTGAACCTTAACCCTTTTCACCTTCCCCCTCCCCACCCTGACACAAATATCTGAATATCTAAGAACAACCACTGCATATTCCAGCATAAGCATGCAGAACGACAACGCCTCAGGAGACCACAAGATATCATTGTTCTACTCCACCCTTGGGGCCCCTAACCTTTGACACCTGACCCCCACCCCTCATTTCAAAGTGTCACACCCCATCTGTCTTCTTGCTCAATGTGCTGTTACTGCATGGTGGTCATCTGCCTATATATACTCTGTGCAAACTCAATAAACCTGAGACATAATCTACCATAACCTAGAGTTGTCTCCTTCCTCTCTGCGATCCTGTCCCCAGACCTCTGTGTCTCCCCAGGCCATTCGGCCTTACGAGCTCTGCTCCCCCGGCTTATGTCCTGCTCGCTTGACCCACGTTGCTGCTGGTCAGGTCAAGCTCCCACAGTCCATTTGGATTGTCAATTGTTATTAATTCAGTTCAATTTATTAGCACCTGCTCTGTGTGAGACATTATGCTGGCCACTGAGAATATCAAGAAAAAAAATGAAATACTCCCTGACTATCAGAAGCTTACATTCTGTTTGAGTGTTACTCCATGTACTCCTATTAGCAAATATAAAATATACTTCAAAAGATTTGTTATCTAATATAGGAATCTTTCTAGCAATTCATATTGCAGCTCATCCATAATGGTCTTTGCTATGTGACTCTTATTTATGTCCTTCCACAAGTTTATCCTAAGAAATCTACCCCATGTGCTAGAGGGTTTTTTTTTTTTTTTGTATTCTTAACATTGAAAGGATACAAATTAAAGGCTGTGTGCAAGTTGTCTTTTTCTCTTGTCATTTAACTAGTACATTTTTTTTTCAGTTGCACATTTCTTTGGTAACATTTCTGCCACTTTCTTCCTTAACTTTTTTAAAAAATATTGTATTCATTTTGCACAGGGAGACTTGAACAAGAAAGGAAAGAAGGAAAGAGGGAAGGAAGGAAGGAAGGTGGGAAAGTGGGAAGGTGGGAAGGTGGAAGGTAGGAAGAAAAATAGTATGCTTCAGTCTATGTTCAAATGATATTAATTCTTTCTCTGGAAGTAGATAGCATGATTCTTGATGAATCCTTTGGAGTTATTACTGTGGACAGTTAAATCTTTCATAGTTCTTCATCATATGATATTGCTGTTACCATGTACAATGAACTCCTGGTTCTATTCCATTCAGCGTCAATTCATGTAATTTTTATCAGGTTTCTCTGAAATCATCCCACTTGTCATTTCTTATAGCACAAAAATATTCTGTCATAATCATATACCACAGCTTGTTCAGCCATTCCCCAATTAATAGGCATTTCTGCTATTTCCAATTCTTAGCCATTACAAAAAAAGCTACTATAAATATCTTGTACAAATGGGTCCTTTTCCCTAATTTTAATCTTTTTGGGGGATATTGACCTAATGGTGATATTGTTGGATCAAAGGATATGCAATTTTATAGTCTTTTGAGCATAGTTTAAATTACTCTACACAATGATTAGATCTCTTTCCAACTCTACCAACAGTGTAGTAGTGCCCTGTTTTTCCCACATCCCCCCAACATTTATCATTTTCCATTTTTGTCATATTAGCTCATCTAATAGTATTAGTTAGTACCTGAGAGTTATATTTTTGTATTTCTCTACACTATTGAATAATCTACTATTTACTTTAATTTTCTCAACTGTAAAATAGACATAATAGTATTTACCTCAGCATTGTCATGAGGATAAAATGAGATATTTGTAAAGTTCTTTGCAAAACTTAAAGCATCAAATAAATACTAGCTATCATTATCATTAACATTATTACATACTGCTATTAGAAGTAGTAATGGTAGTAAGTAGTAGCAGCAGCAGCAGCTACAGTAGTATTAATGGTGAGATCCTGCATCTGTGCCTGCTTGATATAATGACAATTTCATCAAACTCTGGGACATTGCAGAGTCTCCTAAATAAGATATATTGTCACTCAAAAGAGGTTGGCTTAACTATCTATAATAGAAAATCCAAGGGAATTAAGAATACTGCTCAGATTAAGGCAGTTAGAAAGAAAACTTCAACCACAAGTATTTTGGATAGTCACTTCAAGTATACAGTGAGTTAAACACAATTAAACTAGATGAGGGGATCAGCTTACCTTTGAAAAGAATGAGGGAAAGCTAGATGTGTCAGTTAAAAAAGCACTAGACTTAGACTCAGGAGGACCTGTGGTCAAATCCAGTCTCAGACACTTAACATGTATCAGCTGTATCACTTTGGGCAGGTCACTTAACCCTAATTCCCTTGCAAAAAAGAAAGAAAGGACAATTTATTTATTAAGGCAAGAAAAGCAAAATCCTTTACAAATATGGAGAGGCCTGCAAAATAAATTCTTAAATTAGTAGTAATCTAAGCAATAAAAATAAAGGAAGAGAAAAAACAAACTATGCTTCAATTGGCTTTCTGAGTTCATCAGTTCTCTGGAGATAGATTTTATCACGAGTCCTTTGGAATTGTTCAGAGTTCTTAAGTTTTTCAAAGTTTGTTTATCTTTACAATATTGTTGTTATTATATACATGTATCTTCTCATTTTACTTTGTATCTGTTCATACAAATCTTCCCAGGATTTTTTGGAGTCTTAGCTTTCATCTTTTCTTATAGCACAATAATATTTCATCACATTCATATAGTATAATTAACTCATTTCATTAAGCTTTTGAAGCTCTTTACAACTTGACCTCAACCTATCTCTCCAGTTTTGCTGTACATTATATTGTGATCCAGACATACTATTTTTATGTTTCTCACACAGGGTGTGTATATTTCCTATTTCTGTGTCTTTGAATTTTTATTATTTCTATGATCAGGATACAGACCCTTTTTATCCAAGCCTCACTAAATCTTTCTTTTCCTTCATGACAAATTTCAAGTACTATCTTTTATGTGAAACTTTTTCTGTATCTATTTCATTATTTTCCATTCATTTCCCAGACTTTATCATTTGGCTTTCATGTTAACCATTCTCATTGTTTCCAGTCGTCACATCTGATAACAATTTATTAAATCCTCACTTTTCTTGAGCTTTTTCACATTGATTCCTGTTCTCTTTCCCCTCACCCAACCTGATTAATGATAATGATGCTAAGACATTTTTAAAGATTTACAAAGTGTTTTTATATGTTGTTAGAATTTGTTGGAATTATGTTGTTTTACTGTATTCCCACAGCATTTAATTTGTTCTTCTTGTTGTTAACAATGGTTTCTCCTTAACCTAAAGTTTTGAAACTTGACTATTTCATTCCTTTGAGTATTTCTCCTGGGATCTCTTTCAGGTGGTGAAAAGTAGATATTTTTCTATTTCTACTTTACCTTTTATTCTACAACTTCAGGGCAATTTACCTTAATATATATATTTTTTGTAATATTGTATCTTGATTCTTTTATCATAACTTTCAGGTAATCTGACAATTTTCATAATACTGCTCCATCTGTTCTTCAGATGAGTTGTTTTTCTAATGAGATAATTCTTTTCTATTTTTTCCTAATTTAATTAATTCTTTGTATCTTATGCCATTCATTTCCTCTTGTCTAATTATAGTTTTTAAGGAGTTATTTTCTTCCTTAAGATTTTAGATCTGGGGGGCGGAGCCAAGATGGCGAACTGCGGACAGCTTTCTCTGTGAACTCCCTCCGACATTCCCCCAACCCAGACATAGTAAGCCTTAAAACCAAGTTTCCGAGTGAGGTCCTCGCCAAGCATTTGGACTACAACGCACTTCTATAAAAGATCTACCTTGAAAGAACTCCGGAGAAGGTTAGCCTCAGGGGAAATCGGCCGCTGGTCGCGATCGGACTCCAGCCGGGGCGGAAGTCAGGGCTGCGATAGAGGGGCGGATTTTGGGCACCCAGGAAGCCCCTGGGAGACGCCTGGGCCACTTTGCTCTGCTTGTGGGCAGGTGCTTTGGCAGATCTGCCTTTGGAAGGGGGTGGATGAGAACAGCTGAAAACGTGGTCCTGGTGCGAATCTAGCCCGACCAGCCTCAGACCGGAAGTCAACTCGGCAAACTGCCCCAGGGAAAATATAAATTGTTGCAGTTTTCTCGGCTTTTGACCAATATCCCAACTTTAAATCATGAGCAAGAAGCAGAACAGAGTTCTCACCATAGAAAGCTTTTACGGAGAAAAAATAGAACAGTCCCCAGATCCTGACATTATGAAAACAATCCCAGATGAAGCCACAAAGGCAGACTTAAGTTGGTCTCCCTTTCAGAAGGCTTACCTGGATGATTGCATTAAGAATCTCAAAAGAGAGCTAGAAGAAAATGGGGAAATAAATTGAGATCAGGGCAACAGAAATATCAAAAACTGGAAAATAGGACTGGTGAATTGGAAAAAGAAAACAGTTCACTGAAAAACAAAATTGGTGAATTGGAAAAAATCACCAATTCACTGGAAAATAAAAATGGTGAACTGAAAAACAAAATTGGTGAATTGGAAAAAGACAACAATTCACTGAAAAACAAAATTGGTGAATTGGAAAAAGACAACAATTCACTGAAAAATAAAACTGGCAAAATGGAAAAAGAATGCATTGAATC
>JAJPUD010000460.1:192700-219922 GCA_023553655.1 Myrmecobius fasciatus | reverse complement strand
TGATCTGTGAGGTTTGGTTTATTCAAATCATCTGGGAATGAGATGAAAGTTTCGGTAGCTGTGAGATTAAAGTTGAAGTAAAATTTTATTTCTTTCTTATGGGAAAACTAGGCACCACAGTTATTTTGTAAAATTTTGATGGACTAACCCCTCAGCCACCTGATAGCATTGATAGTTGTTGTGGAAAGTACCCAAAATATACTGAAGGAGAAGTATAATATAACAAACTATGCAAGGACACTATAAAGCAAACATTCTCATCTCTTGTTATTACAACTACTTATCCTATGATAAGACACTTCAGTTTTATCTAAGAGGACTTCTTTCACAATTGGTCATTTCACCTTGTCTACTGCCCTTGAACAGGAAATGTTTTCTTACTCTGATTACATTTCCTTTCAATTGCATTCCAAATACTTTCTTCTCCCTTGGGTGATCCTCCTCTTTCTCTATTAGTCTCTATCTTATGAAATACTTTACCTATCTAGTTTATTTCCTGTAAAATGCTACTGATTGGCATCTGAAAAGTTATAAAAAATAAATTTATACCACATAAAGATAAAGCTGCTATTCACTGAGAGCAATATTTCTTAGCATGCTCATAAATTTCTTTGTTTTCAGTTTGGCCTCTTATCTCTGACTTGCTATCTTTTGATCCCAGTTGAGGATACTCTCCTAAGAAGTCTTGTTCTATCTCTGGAGAGAACTCTCTGACATCTAAATTTATATGTGTGTGGTTGTGTATGTATATGAATGCATGTGTTTATATATATATATGCATATATATATGCATATATGTATATACATATACATACACATACATGCATACATATGTACATATACATGCACATATGCATCCATATATTATATATACATATAATATTATATAGAATATATTATATATAATATAAATAAGACATGCATAAATATACATAAATATATGCATATATATAACATATACTGACCAGTATGTATGGCTCTGAGGTATGAGTGTTTGATCTGGAAATTTTTCCTTCCCTAGCTTTCTGCTAAGCTATACTGCTTTCTGAACTTAATTCAAAATTCTGTTCTTCCTAGAACTCTTCCATACATTTTCCTGTTTGATTTTTTGAGTCCTTTTTCCTACCTTTACATGTTTAGTTGTTATGACTTTAATGTCTATTTATCACAGAATTCAAAAAATTATGTTATCTCAGAGTTAGAAGGAATCTCAGAAAATATCCAGTTCAATCCACTTCCTTTTTTTTCTTATAAAAGGAGCAATTTTCAACATAATTTTATTGAAAATACTTGAATACAATATTAGAGGAAATAACAGGAAATTCATTTTGTAACAGTGACCTGATCAACACAAGCACTACAAACAATACAATTTTTGGACATTAACAATAGCTAATAAAGCAAAGATACGGTATAAATACTTATTTATTGACAGTTTTGGGGAGAGCAACTTTGGCTGATTCTACATGCATGTAGCAGAATTGAATGTAAATCAAAAAACTTGGCTAGTTTCATTTACTATGGGCCAAATCTAGATAGTCCCACAGAAAACAGGAAACCTAAAAATAGCAGTATTTTCTTTTGAGGCAACCTTTACAGACTAGTTGATCTGATTCTACTTGTATATAAACACAGCCCTAAAATATCATCATAAATTTATTTTTAAAAACTGACAAATAAAAATACTGTTAATATAAGATAAAACAATAATTTCTCATCAGAGCAGGCTGCCTAGGTAGATTTCATCCTATTTTGTCTGAGAATATAAAATCAATTGTGAAAATTTTCATTTCAATGAGTATTCTGAATGGTAGCTATTCTAATCCCACAGCACAGACAAAAACAACTACATAAAGTCTTTTGGAATACTTTGTATAAATAGTCAAAGCAATGTATTTGGTCCCTTCTTTACATTTTCACACCTTCATATATTATAGGACATGATCTTTAGGCCACTCTTCATTCTTTGTGGGACAGTATCTACTATGAAATCAGAGACTCTCAGAGTAAGAAAAAGCAAAAAAAGGTTTATTATGATCTAGCGAGAAAGGGCATCTCTCATCTGACAACGTTTGTCAGTAAAGAAGTACAAAGTAAAAACTGCAAAACACAAGATTAAATAGCCTGAATACAGAAGCCCCTGAAGCCCCATCCCCCACCTAGTCTTTTTTCCCATTGTTTGGGGGAGTCCAGGGCTTACATTCTAATGGGGAAACTCAGAAATAAAAGAATAAGTAACTTTTAAAAGAGGTACTTAAATGCTAATTAAGAGGTGGTGGGAAACTGTTGTGCCATAGTTCCATGTCTCAGTTTCCCTTAATTGCTCTGCCTTAGTAGCACCCTCCCCCCCCTTCTGACCATCAGGAATAATTGGGCTAGCATTCCAAAGAGACATAAAACCTCCAGATGATCCATCTCAAACACCTAGACATACCCTTTATCTTTATGGCCCCAGACTTAATGTCTCCTAGCTTCTTCCCAAACTTATCAGAATTTATGATTCTTCATACCCTCAACTTGTCAGAACTGAACTGATAGTCCTTTCCTGGAACTCCAATCCCCACCAGTGCCCTACCCCTCCCTGTGCCTGTTCTTCTTTGTTCCCCTGAGTGCCAGGAGCCCTATAAGAATCCTTGGACCAAACTACTAATTGCTGGCTCTACTTTGAGATTCACACGGCTGGCTAATGGCTGTCAGTCTATCTCTCTGGGACTGTGTTCTTTGAGACAGGAGTGCCATTCAGTCCTGCTCCATAGCTATGGATTCTAAACTCTCAATTAACATCAACAAAATATTATCTAGTCTCCAATGTGTGGTACTGCCTCAGTTTCTCCTGGAGCATTACAAAACAAGACTGGACAAACACACCTGAAACTTTTTTTTTTTTTTTAGCTATAGCTCTATTTGTTACATAGTCTCAAGTCACAATTAGGGTATAGTTTAAGGCTATATTCCCATGAGAGTGTCTTTATTCAGTTAATTCCACACAATTCTGTTCAACTTCTTATAGATATTATTCTGCTTATAATTTTTTTCCTCCTAAAAGGACTTGTTTCTACGTTTCTTTATAGATGTGTTTTATTTCCTCATCTCAAACTGTGGTTTGCTAATTACTCCTTTAGCCCACCTTCCTCTTTTTTTTTTTTTTACCCTCTCAAATGTATCTCTACATACAGTAGCTTAATAAATATTGACTGGAGAGGGTCTGGTATTTCTAATATTATGATGGCTGCTTTGAGGTTTGGGATTAAGATTGAGACAGACTGAGAAAGCTTTCTGGAGAGGGGCCTTTTGAGACTTTTGAAGTTTAAAACTTTTGAAGAGTGAGGGGAATTATAAAACAACAAAATTTCAGCATTGGAATATACCTCAAAGATTAGAAAGTCCAAATCTATACTTGGACCAGAATCTTCTCTAAAATAATGTCTAGTATATAGCAAGTACTTAACAAATTTTTTTTTTTAATTCAAGATCTCACTTAGACTGCCAGAAAGCCTCTAGTAGGAGGGAAGCTATTATCTCCTAAGGTGGTCAATTATATTTTGAGAGATTTGTAATTGCTAGGAATTGTTGTTTTTTACTTTAAGCCTAAATTTGCCTCTCTTCAACTTTTACTCATTTGTTCTGGTCTGTCTTTTGGGGCCAAGAAGAACTTGTTTAATCACTCTTTTATATGGCTGTCCTTCAAATATTTGAAAACTATCATCATGTTCCAATTAAATCTCTTTTATTCAGGTTAAATATTCTTATTTTCTTCAAATGTTATGCCATGCTAATCATTTATTAAGTACTTATTATGTGTCAGGCATTGTGCTAACTGCTGGAGGCTATAAATAAAAAGAAAAGTAGTTTCTGCCCATTACAATCTAATGGAAGTAGACAGTCCATAAAAAGAAGCTAAAAATTGGGACAGTAGAAGGAAGTCCTGGAGCTGGTGCAGGGGCATGATGAAGATGATTTAGTTAAAACCAGGTAAAGCATCTAGTGCTAATTCTTTGAAACTAAAATATAAGATCTTATGCTAATTTATTTTAATGTTCATCTTATTTGATTCATACCAATCTTCAAGCATTGGAAGGTGTTTAGGATTTTGATATCTTATCCAACTTATTCATTGTGCCTCACAGTTTTGAGTCATATTCACATTTTATAAGGAACTCATCCATGACTTTTCCTAAGTCTTGGCTAAATATATTAAGCAATATAGGATCAAGTACAAGCCTCTGGGGTAGTAGTAGCTTTACAAGTTGACATCAGATCTTTACTGATTAGCATTTTTTGAATCTATCTATGTTGTTGTTTATTGCATCGCTCTTTCTCTTTCCCAAGAATAGTGGGAGACTGTCAAATCCTTTGCTAAAATATAAATATAGTTACAGAATTTTCCTAATCTAGTAATAATAATCAAGCAAAGAAATAAGGTTAATATGTCCTGATGTAATTTTTTTTTTTTTTTTGCTGAGGCAATTGGGATTAAGTGACATGCCCAGAGTCACACAGCTAGAAAGTTTTAAGTATCTGAGATCGAATTTGAATTTAGGTCCTCCTGACTTCAGGGCTAGTGTTCTATCCACTGAGCCTAGCTGTCCCTTTGATGTACTCTTGATAAAGCTGTACTGAATTTTTATGAAATTAAAGGACCTTGAGATAATACAAATTCTTTTGGTATGAAACCTTGATATTCTTATAAAATTCAACCATCAAAATTTGGTTTATATTTCTTTCCTTTATATTGTAGAGGAGTTGGTTTTTGAGTAACAGTAATATAATCCTAGAAAGTAAAGGGTGGGTAAAGAGGTACTAAACTGACTATAAAGATGTAATCTCTTTAGAAATTCAATAATTTGATTGCATTAAGAGAATGTCCCACTGATTAGACAAAAGATTTATCATTCTCCTGATATCCCTTAAAAGTCAGTCAAGATAATCTTAAAATTTGAGGGAGTTCAGGTTGGGAATAACTTTGAAGAGTATAATCCCTTTATCTATACCAGAGAGTAGTAATAGACTGGGGAGAGAAGTGTTGGATTAACCTAGAGTAGGAATTTGCATTCAACAGGCATAGTCTTAAAGAGAATGGGTACAAATTCAGAACTTTGATTTAATTCAGATATAAGAAAAGAGGAAATGTGTAGCATAAAAATAATGCTCAATTAACAAACACAGTGATCACCAAGACAATATAAGAAACAAACAGACTATACAACATATATCACCAATACAAAGAAGCACCAACATCTGAATTTCTTTAGTAGGAGAATTCGGGTCACAGCTATTCAGTGTCTTGAGTGGGAGTCTGTTAGGCAAGTGACACCAAACTTCCTAATTGAATTCTTAAAGTCCCTTTCCATTAAAGGGTGGTTTTTTTTTTTTTTTTTTTTTTTTGGATAAGAACAAAGAAGGCACTATGCTAAATATTCTCATTTGATATGTGACCCTTAAGACAGAGCACTTCCCTCCTTAGGTATCGGTATGTTCTATCACAAGAGGTCCATCAAAAATAATTTTTTTATTCCTTTAGGAGAATTATGTTTATTCTAGAAACTGGCCAGATTTCCAGAATTAACAGAGACCTGCCATAAAGGATATTCATTACTAACAGGGCCAGGAGGATGGCCAATCTTTCTAATGCTTCCTGAGATTTATCAGATAACTAGGATATCAAAATTCTCAGCAAACAAATCTACACAAAAGTTTGCCTGAGACTCACTGGGATTCCTCACTAGGATTTCCTACAGGGGAGTGGTTTGTGCAGAAAATTTTCTCCTTCAGCCATTGTATCTAGCAGTAGAGTTACTCACCCAATAGGGAACTGTCAACCCAGCAGTTCAAAAAAATCAGTTCAAGAGTTTGAAGCACAGTTGACATATATCTAGCAAAGAACAGATACACATTCTCTCCAGTCAGATGTGGATATAGAGGCAATTATTTAAGGAAAGAAGCAATTTCAAGGAGTAACTCATAGCAGGTTATGGATTCAATGGTGAAGTAGCCCTGATACCAAGAGGAAGTATATGAGGAGAAAAAAATTGAAAAATTTGAAAAAATTGAAGCCCTTTAGTACCAGAAACATCACTTGCCTCTCACTATATATATTGCCAATATGTGTCTCCCTACCATTAAAATTTTTCCCTTATTCTCCCTATAGATACTGTATATATTTGTAGGAGTATGTCCCAGGTTTAAGAGGAATTCAAGAAGTAATATTCTTTGGCAACTATTTATACTTTACCATCTTTGCAAATGCTTTTTGTTTGGGGGGATGTAGAGCTACTTGTTTCTTTTTGTTGTTAATGGAAAGTACACTGGAGGAGGCTTGTGAGCTATAGTTTTAGAAAGGCAATTCCATATAGAATTCCCCTAGAATCTGAGTGCAACCCTTGCCCTGGATGCCTAACATGTGAATACAAATGAAAATTGATGAAAGTCATTGATTTAGATCTGGGAGGGTCTTTAGACAGCAATTTCAGACTCTTCATTTTATACAGGAAGGAACCAGAAAGTATCATATGGGTAATAAATAAAAACCAAGATTTGAAGCCAGGTTCTTCTAATGTCAATGCTCTTTTTGACACTTCCACAGTGTTATGTTTTGTCTTTCTCCCCTTTATCCCATTTCCTTCTGACATCCTGTTTTCTAGAGTTAAAAAGTTCAAAAGTGTTTTTAGAACTAAAAAGAAGAAGTTGCTTAAAAAGAAAAGGAGTTTTGCACATTTCACCAACCATGAATAGAGGAATTATAGTTCATATGCTATTGAATCTTCAAGGTATCATTCAGAAAAAGCAGAGATGACTCAGTTGGATGAACTAGAGTCTGTCTGTTAAGAAGACCCAACTCAATGTAGGGAAGAGAGGACAAATGACAAAACCATGGAGTATTCATAAGTCAAATTTTATTCTGATTTGAATAAAAAGGAAAACATAGAATTTGAGATTAGGCTTTAGATTTATCTCTATAAAAATGCACATGGAAAAAATTATTAGTGGAGTTGTCCTTGACATTATTACTTTCTTAAGAACTCTTATGAATTGTCAATTACAATGGTTAGAGTACATATTCATTTTGCATTACAGTTTCTTGTATTTCAGATTTAAAAGAAGCACTAAATACTCCAGGTCCCAATAACTTAACTTTTTGTGAATATTTCAATGTTATTCAATCCTACCAATATTTTAACAAAAGTCAACCCTACAAATATTTATTAAGGGTATCTTGTGTAAAGAATTGTGATAGGTACTGGCAATATAAAACAAAAATGGGGAACAGTTCTGTCCTTTTAGGTAGTTTACATTATTGACTAAGCAAAACATAAAATGGGTCAATATGTACATGAAAATTTGAGGAGAAAGAGAAAATTAGGTGTTTTCAATGATAAAGAAAGCTAGGGATTTCAAGAGGAAGAGCTACAGAGGGAGCATATCCTAGGTATGTGGCACTGATTATATCAAATGGGAGATAGAATTCTGAGTTTGAGAAATTGTAAAAAAAAAAAACCCGATCATTTTTGCTTGAATTATAGAGTGTATAAAGAGGAGAAATGTGAAACAATCCTGTAAATTGAAAGTTGAAATCCTAAAAATGGAACTATATCCTTTAAAATGCAAAAATGAGGAGTTGGTGTTTTATTCTTGAGGCAATAGACATCCACATTAGCTTGCTAAGGAAGTGACATGTTCAGATTTGTGCCTTAGATTCCTTTGCATCTGTAGGAAAGAAGGATTGGAAAGGGGGAGATCCTGGAATCCAAGAGCAAAGAATGTTTTAATAGTCCAGGTTGGAAGTGAGGGATATAGGATGATGACTATATGAGTACAGAAGAGACAGATGCAAGGAAGATTTGTGTTTAAACTTGGCTTCAGACATTTATTAGCTTTGTGACCCTGGCCAGTCACTTTACTTCTGTTTGTCTCAGTTTCCCCATGTGTAAAATGGAGATAATAATACACCCATTTTGTTTTTTATTTTATCTTATTTTTTTTTAAAAATTATTTTCCCCAGGTATATGTAAAAACATTTTTGGTTGTATATGTACATTCATTTTTTTATATATTTCCTTATGAATCATGTTAACAAAGAAAAAGAACAAAAGGGAAAACTCATGAGAGGAAAAAAAAAACAAAGGAAAAAGGAAAAAAAAAAGTGAACATCAGTCTTCACAATTCTCTGTCTGGATGCAGATGGCATTTTCCATCCAAAGTTTATTGGGATTGCCTTGAATCACTGAATTGCTGAAAAAAAAAAAAACAAAAACAAGTTTGTCATGATTGATCACCACATTATCTTGCTATTGCTATGTACAATGTTTTCCTGATTCTGCTTGTTTCGCTCAGCATTAGTTCTTGTAAATCTTCCTAGGCTTTTCTAAAATTAGCCTATTTATCATTTTTATGGAACAATAATATTCTATTATTTTTGTATATCATAACTTATTCAGCCATTCCCCAATTGAGGGGTATCTACTCATTTTCCAATTCTTTGCTAATGCAAAAAGAGCCGCTTTAAACATTTTTGCACATGTGGGTCCTTTTCCCTCTTTTTTTTTTTTTTTTTAATTTCTTGAGGATACAGACCTAGTAGTGACCCTGTTGGCTCAAAGGGTATACACAATTTTATGGCCCTTTGGGCTTAGTTCAAAATTGTTTTCCAGAATGGTTGGATCATTTCATAGCTCCACCAACAATGCAACAAAACAACCAGTTTTCCCACATTTCCTCCAAAATTTATCATTATTTTTTCCTGTCATCTTAGCCAAATTTAAACCTATTTTGAAGGCTTGTTGTAAGAATCAAATGTGTGCTTAGCAGAGTTCCTAGAACATAGTAGGCACTATATTAACTTGTATTAATAATTGTAAAGCACTTAGAACAGTATTTGACACATAGTAAGTGCTATATAGGTATTAACTATTATGTTAAAGAAGTAAGATGACATAACAACTGATTGGATACAGGGAGAAAGGAAGAGAGAAGTAAGGGAGAATGCTCTCACCTTAAGAAAGCCTATCATAGCTGAAAAAGACATTTCTACTGACAGAATAGAAGGCCAAAATTTCCTCTGTTTTCTTGATATTTGATTTTTAATATAACTTTAGCCACATGTAATATTTAAAAATATTATTTTAATAATGAAATTGAAATTCCTATTTAATACTTGACTAATGTATCAACTTTTTCTTGGAATCTCTTTGGTAATTAAATTTTGTCTTCTGAATAACATCCTAGACTATAGTTTGTATTATTGAGATAACATGGAGAGGTGAGAAGATACCCTTCCCTGCACACCCTCTCCAAAAAAAAGATGTAGATTCCAACATTTTATTTCTCCTAGGTAGTGCTAGATTATTTGAAAGCAGAATAATTTTGTTGTCCTTAGGTAAGCCTTTTGTTTTCTAGGATTTAATTGAAAGGAAATATCAAAAGCCTTAACAATCATTCAGGGAAAAAAAAATTCTTGTTAATTTATATTGTGAAGAAATACGCAAAGGCCTATTTTGGATGCTCTAAACCAAAAACATTTCTAATCACCAAGGATTTTAATTTATAGGCATCTGCATTATTAGCATGCTATAGAAGCAATCAACTTATTAGGCCTTATCCCAAGAGGGCAGCTAAAGGAAATATGGGTAAGAGTAGTAGATCTGAGTGCCAGAAATACCCATGTTCAAACTCTGTCTCCAACACTAACTAGTAACTCCAGGGAACTTACTTAACTTTGGCTTTAGCTTCTTCATCAGTAAAGTGGTTGGACTCTATGTTCTCCAAAATTCCTTATAGTTCTAAATTTATATGATCTTTCAAGCTATTATGCTTGATTCATTGGTACTGACCAAGAAAGTAATTAGAAAGTGAATCTGTCAAAAATGATTGTTTTCAACAATATTGTAAATCTGTTAAGGTATCCTCTCTGAGTATACAGGGCATGTAAATCCAGGACTGAACTAATCTAACTGCATATTCCAGTTTTTTTCCACTAATCATCAATTTTAAGATGTATTTGGATTGCCCATTCTCTCTTATTAATATTAACTAGCATTACATAGTGTTTTAAAGATTTATAGAATTCTTTACAAATAGAATCTCATTTTTTCTCATAACATCCCTGAAAGGTAGGTGCTATTTTTATTCCCATTTCAAAGATGAGTAAATTGAGAAAGACAGAATTTAAGTGACTTGCCCAAAATCACACAATTAGTTAATGTCTGAGAATGGATTTGAACTCAGGTCTTCCTGGTTCTGGGTCCAGTATTCTTTTCACTGTGCTACCTAGTTTAAAGATTGAGGAAACAGAAACAAACAAACAAACAAAACAAAACAAAAAAACCTTTCCCTTTGGTTTTCATTTGAGGAAGATGCAATTTCATTGCCTATAAGTTGCCACACTCTCATTGCCCAGCTTAGTGCTCTGAATATGGTAGTCACTTAATAAATGTTAATTTAATTTTAGACCTTACATCTAACCATGTACTTTTTGATCTAGTGACACCAGATTTGTTATTCCCAGAACAAGATATTCCATCTTTCTTATTCTGGCATTTTCTACAATTAATCCCCATGTTTGGAATACTTTTCCTCAGTCCTACTAGACTTCATTCAAATAAATCCTGATTAAAATTTTTCCTTCTACAAGACGCTTTTCCTAATCCTTCTTAATTCTAGTGCATTTCTTCTGTTAATTATTTCCAATTGATCCTGTATAGTGCTTGATGCTCATAGTTGTTTGCTCGTTGTCTCGCTCATTAGATTGTGAGCAGGAACTAGCTTTTTCCTTTCTTTGTGTCCTCAGTGCTTAGCACAGTGTCTGGCATATATGTTGTTATTAAGTTGTTTTCAATCAAGTCTGACTCTCTGTGACACCATTTAGGGCTTTCTTGGCAAAGGTATTGGAGTGGTTTACCATTTTCTTTTACACTTCACTTACAAATGAGGAAATGAGGTAAACGGGGTTAAGTGACTGGCCCAAAGTCACACAGCTAGTAAGAGTTTGAGGCAGGATTTGAACTCAGAAAGATACCTTCCTAATTCCTTTCTGCCTTAGAACAAAGTAGGTCTTTAATAAATACTTATTGACTGACTGATACTGAATCATAGAATGACTACTTTAAAACATACTGTTCCATTTTACCACCTGAGTAAATTATTGGGATTATTGGGAAAACTTAATTATTGTATAATATTAGCTTATCAATTGATAGTACTGTTTAATGTGACTTTCTTCTTCAGACCACTAATTATATTGACTGATGTACTCTCACCATGAGACACTGTTGCCTTCAAAGGCCACTGAGGCATGACAGAAAACTCTTTGTCTTTCTTCACTTCCCTCATGCCTAAATAGAAAGATATTTAATGGTATCAGGGCTTGTTACTAGATTAAAAAGACTTTGCAGAACAATTAAATGAACCATGATTCCAAGAAAGTTAAAGACATAAATGTAGACCCATTAGACATCAAAATATTCGTAGCACTGGTTGAATTGTTTCATTCACATTGGACGTGAATTCACATTGGGGAAAATACCCTATCTGGTACTTTCTTGGCAAAGATACTACAATGGTTTGCCATTCCTTCTCCAACTCATTTTACAAATGAGGAAACTGAGGCAAATTAAATGACTTGCCCAGAGTCAAACAACTAGAAAGTGTCAGAGACCAGCTTTGAATTCAGTAACTACCTAACTTAACTTCTGTTTTGAAACTTTCTTTAAATTGTAATTATTAATAATAATAATTAATTTTTAATAATTATTTTTTTTCAGGTGTAGATCAGAGCTAGAGCTATGATTTCATTAATAGGAGGAACTCTCTCTATTCATGCAAAACTGCAAATTTCAAAAGGTTCTGGGAAGTATTCAGAGGTAATATCGAACTTGCCTATGGTGACAAAGATAGTATTTGAACTTGTGTCTTTGTATCTCACATTTTAATCCACTTTGCCAGTGCTTCTCCTGTGGTAATACGGAAGTAAATGGGATAAATTTACTAAATCCCTTTGACAATTCCGTGGAGCAACAAACATAGTTATCATCATCATCTTTATCACTGTCATCATTATTATCATTCATATTTTATAATAACATTTTAAATTTGTGTAGTGCTTTACATGAATGATCTTGTTTTAATCTTATAGTAAACTTATGGGTAGCTCAGTAGTCCAGTGACAGAGCACTGGACTTGGAACAAGAAAGACTCATTTTCATGAGTTCAAATAAGATAGCTGATTCCAGGTCAGTGCTCTTTCTACTGGTACCATCTAGCTGCCCCCATTCATAACAGCACCAACTGCCCAGTCAGTTGGAGAATGTTTGAATAAGCTGTGGTATAAGAATAAAATGGAACATTATTGTGCTTTGAGAATAGATGTACATGATGAGACAGTTCCCATTTGCATTGGTAGAGGGAATTTTCTCACTGAGAGTTTTCTATGTCTCAGGAGGAGTATATTCTACTTTCTGGCTGTAACTTGAACAAAACTTATCTCTGATCATTTCTATCCTAGTAGAAACTTGAACTCCACCCTTAGGTCCTCCAGCTTTGATAAATGAATATTTGCCTTTTTTTGGGGTGGGTTGTAGGATTCTGTTACTTCTTGCTGACTCTTATCCATGTGCCTTTCAGATATTCCCCATACTCATAATTTTAGCTCCTCTTTATATCTTATCTTCTCTTATTAGGATGTAAGATACTTGAAAGCAAAGATTATTTTTCTTTCTTGTACTTACATCCTCAGGATTAACATAATGACTGAGAAGCTAAGGGGCTCCATGACATGGTAGATAAAATGTTGGGCCTGAAGTCAGGAAGATTTGAGTTCAAAATCAAACTTTCTTAGTAGCTATATGACCCTGGGAAAGTCACTTAACCTTGTTTATCTAAGTATCCTCATTTGTAAAATGAGCTGGAAAAGGGAATAGCAAACAACTCCAATGTCCTTGCCAAGTAAACCCCAAATAGAACTCATAAAGAGTTAGATACTATTGAAAGAACTAAACAATAACCCTTAATAAATGCTCCATCTAGCCTAATAAAATCAATGGTCTAGATCCTCTCTCTTCCTGCCCCCCCAAAGGAAATTAAGGAACTAGAGCAAAATAACAATAAATAATAATATTTCATATATGCAAACTACTTTAAAGTTTATAAAGTATTTTGATAAGGAAGATAGTAAAAAAGATCACCAAATTTGAAATGAAAAGGCCTGGTTTCAAATCTTTGCTCCATCACTTATCTATTATGTGATTTTGGACAGCTAATTTAATTTCTCTAGTCCTTAGTTTCTCAATTGCAAAACTGAAGGGATTTACTTGATGGCTTCTATTATAAGATCCCTTCTTATTCTAAAACTATGACCCTATGAAAAGCCATGTTCAAAAGTCACTGAATCAGCACTGTATTACTTTTTAGAACTGGCTTCCATTTGAATAGGCAGTTATTAGATACTTGCTTGATTCAAACATATGTCAATCCAAATTGGTCTGTTAACATAATTGAAATGATTGACATATTTAGGCTGTGAATTATTTTTATCATGCAGTTATCACCTGAATTGATCTTAATGTAATAGAAGGAAGAAAAGTACTTAGAAGGCCTAACAGATTCATGTAAAAAGAAGGTCTCAGTTGTAAGACAGTTTAAAACAATGATGATCACATTGCTTCAAGTGAAAAAATTGCCATGGAAATCTTAATGCAAAGGAAAAATATAATGGTGTTAAAGTGATGAAACCTAAGTTGGTCCTATATAAACTTAGGTAGGTACCTGCCTATACAGAATGACTTGTGAGCTGCTTAAAGGCTTTGCTTTTACACACACACACACACACACACACACACACACACACACACACACAAATCATCTATTTCAGTTTCTTCATTTATAAAAGAGGAAACTAGAGCCTACAGAGGAAAAGATGTTTTTCTCAAGGATGTTTAATTATTAAGTAGTAAGATGGGATTTGAAACCAGCTATTTTTCCCCCATTTAAATGTCTAAAAATCCTCTTTTCTAAAAGTAGGGTCATAAGAGTGGTAATCAGTTATAGGGTAATAAGGGCTTTGAAGTTAGAAGTGCAGGATTCAAATTCTACCCTTGATTTTTACTACATATGTGACCTGGGATGCCATTTATTGTCTTTAGTTTGTTTATCTGTAAAATGAAAGGATTAGTTTAGATGGCCTTTAAGGCCCCTTCAAACTCTATATCTCTCAGGCCTATGGGGGAAATAATGTGTACTTAACCTGGAAAGATAGATTAAGCCAGATGGTGAAAACCCTTAAATGCCAAATTGAGGAGTTTGTATTTTATTGTACAGGCAATAGAGAACCAGAGAAGCTTTTTGATTGGATAACAGCTAGGAAGCCCTGAAAATCAAGAAAATGGATATCCCTATAATTTATAAGATAATGGCTTTAAGAGCTGAAAAGGCCCTTAAAGGTCATCTAATTTACAACTCTAATTTTACAGATGGGTACAATGAAGTCCACAGAAGTTAACTGACTTTCCTAGTTTCATGTAGATAGAAGCAGAGCCAGGAGAAAGACTTTAGATTGAAAGTATCTGTGATAGAACCCTTTTCCTGAGACCTAAAGTTCCCTTCAACTTCCTTCAGGGGCTAGAGCTCGTCTATCAATTACACTCAGGTGGGTGGGCACACACACATACACAGAGGCAAGCATAATGAAAATATACAACATTCTATTCAAAACAAAGCCCCTTGGGTTCTGTGTTTGTAACTACTACCTAAGACTGACCCTGGGTGAAAATGCTATCTAGATATTTGACAATATTCTTCATATAGGGGTTAAGTAGAAAGAACTTGATTTTATTTTCTGAAAGGGGAAAACTTCACACAATAATAGGAACATAACTATTCCTTTCTGTTGGAATTCATGTGCTGCAATGATATCACAGTAAGAAAGAATCTGAAAATAGATGGAATCTAGGGAAAAGATTTATGGTTATTGTCTTACTTTGTATAGTCACCTGGTTGAATTCAATGCACTCTGTAGCTGAATTCAAGGTCTTCCTTCTGTCAGTTTTGACTATTTCTGTCATCAGTTTAGGAAAATATCATACTCAGTGACAGAGTTACACAACAGTCAAGTATTTAGCAGTAAAACTTGCAGCTGGGGGTGATGAATTGTGTCTTAAATGATGAACCAAAGTAAATCTAGAGTACAAATGAGCACAGTAGTTCTCAGATGCTATAATAACCCAGCATTCATATGCATGGAGGAGGCTTAGATTAAGAGATGTCAGATGTGAAATGAGTAAAAATTAAAATGACAGATGTAACAGTGGGGGAGATTGTGCTTTCATCAAGAGATGCAGCTGTAGGTAGTAGAGAAGGAAATTCCACTCAGTGCTGTTTTTTTCCTTGTTCCCCATAAGGGCAGGGTTGGATTTTTGTGGTGCTGGTTGAGGAGAACAAAGATAGTGGAAACAGGACCCTTGTCTGAGGACAGAGGGAGATCTCATATGGTCTGCCATTCAGGGCAGCTTCTTGCTGATTGTGTGGCAGGGAGACAATCTCATTAGGAGATAACTGGAACGTGGCTAAGCCCTGCCTTCTGAGAAAATGGACAATTAAACCTGAGGTAATTTCACAGATGAGAAAACTGAGGTTCTTACTTGCATAAATCCCTATCTCTGCTGAATGACAGATTTGGGACTAAAATCCAGATCTTCTGACCCTTATATTATTTCAGGGGGTGTACTGGTAAATATTTAATAACTGACTAAAGAAAGAAATTTATGCATGACACACTTTTAAATATGATTTATATTATTAACATTTTCTCCATAACTTAGGTCTAGACAATTGACAAAACAATAAATCAATGCTTGCTGATTTCTGAGAAGTAAAAGCACTCTCTATCACATTAACAATTGGCTTTTGCAAACCAATAGGAGCTGGGTTCTGGGACTGTGCAGTGTTGTAGTGGCTAGGAAAATGGATTGGAAATTTTTTCTGAGTTCAAATCTGAATTCTGACACTTATTAGCCTCTGTTCCTCATCTGTAAAATGAGCTGGAGAAGGAAATGGTAAGCTACTCCAGTATATTTACCAAAAAAAAAAAACACCAAATAGGGTCGTGAAGAGTTGGATATGACTGAAAACGACTGAAGAAGAGTAGCTGGGTCTAGCCCACCATTGTAACCTTTATCTCACTAAACCAGGAGCATCAATTCACTTCAATTCAATAGGCATTTATTACTTTTCTCTGAGTATATAAAGAAAAAAAATGAAACAATCTCTAACTTTAGAGAGTTTATGTTCTATTTTGGGCAACCAACATGTACATGGACAAGCATATATAAATTATACATAAAACTAATGTAAAATAATCTTGGAAGGCACAGAGCATTAATAACCAGGATGATAGGGAAAGTCCTCTAGTAGGAGGTAACACTTGAGCTCAGTCTTGTAAGGAGGTAGGTATTCTAAGAAATGAAAAACTTGTGTTTTACCTTAGGAATAATAAGATGACTCTTTAAGTTTCTATCAAATCTGTGCTGTAGGAATATCAATGTGCTTGTTATGTGGATGTTGGCTTAAAGATTTGAAGTGGGAGACATTGGGGGTAAGGAAATTTATTAGGAGACTATTGATATAATTCAGGTGATGAAAAGCTCTGTGTGTGGAAAGAAGGGGATGGAACTGAAAGGCATTGTGGAAGGAGCAGGCAGAATGGACAACCAAGAATAAGATAAGATTCATTCTGAGATGCATTGTGATATTGTGAATTTTCTTAAAAATGCCAAATCTAAAAAGGAGGATGAAGTGAAGTCCATGTGACAAGTAAATTAAGTGCTTTGTGCTAGGCATTTCACTAAGAATTGAAGATATAAAGAATGGCAAAAAATAATCCCTGCTCTTAAGAAGTTCACATTCTAATGTGTGAAATATATACAACTCTGAATACACAATACAAATAGAATGTAAATAGAAGGGTATCTCAAGGTATTAGCACTGGAAGGAGAGGTGGTTTGGGGGCCTAGGAAAATCCTTTTATAGAAGGTAGAATGTGAGCTGAATCTCGAAGGAATGAATACAGGGAAGGAGATGGAGATAGGGAGGAAGATCATTCCAAACATGGGGAAGAATAAGTGAGAAAGCACTGATTTGAGGGATGGCATATCATGTGTAAGGAAAAGCAAAAAGGCCAAAGCTGCTAAATCATAGGGAAGGTAGGAAGTGACCCAATTATGAAGTTTTAAAGGCTCAAAAGAGGATTTTACTTTTTCATATCCTTTTCCCCTCATAATGCTCTTCTCCTTTTTCTGGTATCCTATTTTTTCCTTTCTTTTAAAAATTTTTTAATAATATTTTATTTTTTCAATTTCATGCAAATATAATTTTCAACATTCACTTTTGCAAAACCTTGTGTTCCAATTCCTCCCCCCCCCTCCTTTTTGCTTTCTTCTCAAGACAGGGAATAGTACATCTGCATTCTATTTTAACAATCACTGCCTGGAACAGGTGAAGGTTGGGAAGAGAAAGAGGGATTAACTAAAGTTTTAGGATAAAATTTTGTGTATATCAGATTTAAGAAGTGTAGATGACTATTACTTTAAAAAATGTTGATGTGCCCAAGGTCACATCTCTTAAAACCTTATTTTAATGTTCTTTCATTCATTTTAGGAGCAGCTAGATTTGGAGTAAGGAAGATCTGAGTTAAAATCATGCCTTAAATACTTATTAGCTGTGTAACTCTGATCAAGTCACTTAAGTCTGCTTCAGTGTCTTCACTTAAAATGGATATTAATTGAATATATATTTGAATATATGAATAATAATTGAAGTAATAATAAATAGCACTACCTCATATGGTTGTGAGAATAAAATACTAAATGCAAATTGCTTTGCAAACTTTAAAGCACTAAATAATTGCTAGCTATAACAATAAAAATAGTAATTATTTTAGTATTATGGAAAAAGAAATGCTGCTCATAGCTTGTTATACTTATAAATCACTAAACATATTAAATGCCTTCTATGTGTCAGGCATTGTCTTAGGTGTTTGTGATACAGAGACAAAACCAAAATAATTTCTTCCTTTAAGGGGACATATTCTATCTATTATTTGTGAAATAATGGAATACATCAGTAAAGTCTCACTCTAACCCTTTATCTAGGGTTTGTTGGATAATATTGGATAATACTACAGAAGAAATATTCTTATATTGAAATACTAATACTTTCAGTACTTTTATAAATAATTTACAGGAAATAGAACATATTGGAAATACTACAGAGGTAATATAGATCATCACCATTCCTGTCAATATAGGTTACATAAATGCTAATGAAATGAACTAGACTAAGAAGAACATGATAGAAGGGCTGCTATCTGCTCTACTAGGGGATCATATACCCTTATGAGATCACAGGTTTGTCTAAGTATCTAAGTAAGTACTCCCAATAGTAAACCACCTTGAAAGAGATAAAAGGTCTATCTAAGTGATGACACTAAGTCCTCTGTTAAAGCATTTGTGTTATGCTGAGACTCTAGGTTAGCTTATATTTTGCATTCTTTTAGGGAAAAAAATAGAAAGCAACTAAAAAAAAATCATTATCTGGAAAGAATTCAAGCCTTGAAAGTAAAAATAGTCATGGGGCAACAATATTTACTGGTTTTTTTTTTTTTTTGCTGAGGCAATTGGGGTTAAGTGACTTGCCCAGGGTCACACAGCTGTTACGTGTCTGAGACCAGATTTGAACTCAGGTCCTCCTGACTTCAGGGCTGGTGCTCTATCCACTGCGCCACCTAGCTGCCCCCCACAATATTTACTGTTAATCCAGTTTTATAGCTTGCTAAGTATGCCTTTGGATTGTCTGAAAACAGTTTATTGAGAAACTCTGAAAAAGAAACATCATGGCCTTATTCATATTCATTGAAGAAATAATTAGATGTTATTCTTGGCAAACTAACAATGTCTGTTTAATAAAAAACTAAATCATAAATGGCACTACATGTAGACATAGTATGACATAAAAGTAGATTTTTATACTGACCAATTCTGTTAATTCTTTCCTGTGATACTCATGGTGGTGCTGTTGGTTAACTACTCTTAATAATAAGAAAAAACACATTGCTTATTATTCACTATTTGGCCCAACATTAATTTCAGCGACTTTAGCCTGATTTCACAGAATGACAATCTCAGACTTAGCATGAACCTCAGAACCCATTTAGTCTAATCTATACATGGAAAAAAATTCTCTTTACAATATGTCTTTCAAGGGATCATTCATCTAGACTGCTTACAGAAAAGGAAATACAAAAACCTCCTGAAACAGCTGGCTTTTGAATTATTCTAATTATTAGGACATTTTTCCTTCTATCTAATCTAAATAAGCTTGTTTGTAGGTAGGTAGATCAAGTCCCATTTCCCTCAAACCTTCAAATATTTGAGGAGTGATTTCCCTTGAAGTCTTGTTTTTTCTATGGGTTAAATATTCTTTGGTCTCTCAACTAATTCTCATGTGGTATGAGCTTGACACTCTCACCCTTGACCTTGGCTGGATGATTGTCAGCTTATCAATGCCTTTCTTCTAATGTGTTTTGCAGAATGATGGAGGTGATGTCTCTAGGTATGAAATGTCCAGGAGAGACTAAAGTGAAGCAATAATTTCTCTAGACCTGGTCACTAAAACTCTTTTTTTATATCCTAAGATTTCATCAGCTCTCTGGGTTTCCATATAAATGTTGACTTGTATTGGGCTTGAAGTATCTTAACACTTTTAGATGTATTCCAGAGGAACTGTTTTTTAGCTGTGGTGCATCTCACATCTTAGATTTTTGAAGATAATTATTTTAAACCCAATCATAAGACTTTACATATATCCTTATTTAACTTAGATTTGTGTAGCTAGGTAGCATAATAGAGAGAGTGTTGGCCATGGAGTCAAAAAGACTCATCTTCACAAGTTCAGATCCAGCCTTAGACTTAACTAGCATGTGATCCTGGGCAATTAACTTAATCTTGTTTGCTCCAGTTCCTCACTTATAAAATGAACTGGAAAAAGGAAATGGCCCACCGTTCTATTATCTCAGCCAAAACAACCTCAAATGGGGTTTTGAAGTCTGACATGACTGAAAAACTGTACTACAACAAAACTTAGACTTACATATCGAGGAAGCTAAGTGGTATAATTAATCAAGCACTAGACTTGGAGTCAGGACAATTTGATTTCAAATCTCACATTAGACATTAACTAGCTGATTGATTCTGGGCAAATCATTTGACTCAGTTTTATTATCTGTAAAATAGGAATGACAAGAGATTCTATCTCACAGGATTATGTGGAGCAAATGAGAAAACATTCACAAAGTCCTTTGTAAATCAGTGTTGACTATTTTTATATAATGCTGTGAGATGATGTAAATCTTATTTTGCAGATGTAGAAAAGAATACCGAGAAAAATTAAATCACTGGTTGAAATTTACAAAGCTGCTAAAACTAAGCCCTGACTTTTGTTTGTAAGTTTACTGAATTTTTTTAAACTGAATTATCTATCTCATCAGGAGTATCAGAGATGGCAAAATATTGACATTTTTTCAGAGGTTATATAAGATTTGTTGTTTAGGAAGGCCTCAATGTATTTTACAATATTGAAAAATTCATGCATTGCTCTGCTCTTTTGCCAAAAAAAAAATTGTGACTATAGATAAAACATTAAGATGAGAAAAAACCTTTCCCCATATTTAGCCTGTATCTAATATTTGAATTTTATTTTCACTAGTAGTTTATGATCATTATCATAAACATTCATTGATTTGTTCAACAAATACTTAAGTGTCTCCTGTGTGCAAGGCACTGGAAAAATACAAGAATAAATAAAATTTAATATGTGCTCTCAGGCAGTTTATAATTTAATAGAGATCTTGTGCTTCAGGGATATGTAGTCAAGTTTAAAAAGCCCCTGATTAAGGGACTAATAGATGATAATAGTTTAATTTATAAGCCATCCTTGGATTTTATACATATTTATGATATGTGTGATATATGCATATATTTCTCTGTATACCTTTATCTATATGTCTATTTTTAACTCAATGGCAGAATTTCATGCAGAAGCAGCAAGTTGGTAAAAGTGGTGAGGTAGACAAAGTATTGGGCCTAAAGACAGAATGATCTCAGTTCAAACCTGGTCTTAGACTTTAATTAGCTGTGTGACCCTGAACAAGTCATTTAACATCCTTTTGCCTCAATTTCCTCATCTATCAGATAGGGACAATAATAGTACCTATCTACCAGGGTTATTGTGAGTATCAAATAAAATAATAATTGTAAAGCACTTAGCATAGTACCTCTCACATAGTAAGTGCTATATAAATGTTAGCTATTAATAACTGTTATTATTTTTTAAGAAATGAAGGGCCCCATAGTACTAGGCCTATAACCCAAAGAAATCAGAGGAAAAATATATATGTCTATGAGTATATGTATATGTGTATACATACACACATATGCAAATATTAAAAGTAACTCTTTTCATTATAGTCAAAATAAGATTTTCTTCCTATTGGGAGGAAAATGATTAAACCAATTATGGTATATAAGTGCAATGGAAGATCATGAGCCATAAGAAGTGATAAATTAGATAATTTCAAAGGAAACTGGGAAGATTTTTGTAGATTGAGGTGGTGAGGAGAACTCAGACAATTTTCTATAATGATAAGAATAATATAGACAAATTAAAAGATTAAAAAGTTTTAGAAGTCTGGTCAACATAATAAACTACATATTCAGAAGAATGAAGATAAAACATATCACATGGCTTTTGTTTATGGTGATGAGCATATATTTCCAAACATGATATGGAAGGATTATGGTAAGGTCTATAGAAGGTTCTATAATTTAGGTAGGAAAAAAGAACATGTAAAAAAGCATGGAAATGGGAACAAAGACACTAAGACACTCTCTGGCTGAATTTTTCCATCTATATATTGAAGTATTAAAAGAATAACAACAATAATAAAAAGAAAAGAACAAAACTCTCACTAATAGGTTCTCATTCATTTCAAACCTGGTGGTTCTTCCCATTCCCTGTCTTTTTTTAAATTCTAGACTATGCTATCAAGTTCTTGACTTTCTTAACCTGAATGGGTTCCTTTAGTACTATTTGCTTCAGACTATCCATTTTGGACTACTTGAAAATTTTCCCATGTATTCAACAAAATATATCAGTTTATTGTCTTTGGAGAGTCAATCTTATGACAGGTTTTTTTTTTTCTAGGTACTGATTTTTCTTTGAGACAAAAGCCTTGTTTTGGGGCTCTCTTTGTGGTCTAAGCATTGGCTACATCCAGGCTGGGCCCCCTTTCTATAGATCAGTCTCTCCTTTGAATAATGGCTTTACCTAATGTGCATGGGGGCCATTGTGGCTTTTTGCTCTATTTCTTTGGCTTTGTGGTTAGCAGATTATTTTTTCTTAAACTGGGTCATCCCATCTCTAACTGTTTCTTGACAGAGCAATTTATCTGCCTCTGTCATTTGCAAGATGGGGATATCAATGTCACTTTGCTTCAGATTGGGCGTCCCATGAGTCCTTGAAGTTTCTGCTACCTGCTTTGTCTGTGATTACTCTCCTTCGGCTCACTGTGCAGAAACGACTTTGCTCCCTCCAATGCTGTCTGTTCTCATCACTAAAGGAGCCTGGTTCATCTGAACTGCCACGAGTCTCCCATGTGGATGCAACTAAAAAGCAAAAAAAGATTTTCTTTGGAATTGTCAGAGACCTCTAGAAGGTGTTTGCGTTTCCTCCTGATGTGCACATGACAGTACCCAAAGGCAAAACACACACACTGCTGTCAGTTTTACTAAGTGGACTTTATAAAGTGATACAGGAAGCAAAAGTAATAATGAGAAAAGGAAATGACTTTCCCTTCCATTTATGTGAGGTCTAGTTCTCTCATTCCTTATGTGCTCTGTGTATCTACCCATCCTTCTCTGCATAGCACATTTCGTGGAAGATTTGTTCAAGGACATACACATGTGTACATGCATGCACACACATACATACAGGTGCACACATGTATGTATATGTCTACAGATATATATGCATAGAAACACATGTATATGTATATGTATAGATACACCATTGTTTTTAAATGGCATGCTATATGACTTCAAAGTCAGGAAAATGTAGGCTTAAGTTCCATCTCTGACACAAATTACAAGTCTGGTATTCTCTAATATTCCCAGATAACACTCTTAGACTCCTAAAGTTCTCCATGCCATAGTGGCAGAAAAGTTGCATTAGCATCTTGCACCAATAAAAGTGTAGGGCTGGAACAAAAAAAATCCTTTTCTTACTTAGAGATATAATTAGCAATTTTTGAGCCTGGAATAAATAACATGAGATATGTTCCTAATTCAGATCAAATGGTCTCAGGGGAAGATATTCCAGGACATCATAAAATAAGGGCTCTTAGCATGTGTGTGAGTGTGTGTGGGGGTGTAAGATGGACCCCTTTGGCAATGTGGTGAAGACCAGGGTCCCTTTGTTAGAATAACATTGTTAAATAATTGAAGGAACAAATGAATATCAATTAGGGACTGGTGGTTATAAAGGTATAATTTATTTTTCTTTTCCAAGTTCACATATAGCCAAGTATCCTTTAGGGGTCCAAGGACTTCAGCTTAAGAACCTTTGCTATAGGGAACCAAGTTGGTGACCTACAGTTTGGTCACTGCAGGGAGAAAATATGCTCTTCCATAGCTTCCTATTTTAATCAATTGCTCCTACTTATGATATACATATTGGAACATTTATCCTATATGAGTCCTGCATATTTCAGTGGCCTAGGCAAAAACCTGATCAATCTACCTTAGTTACAGTTCTGTATTTAGTGACAATTAAGATTTCTAAAATCCTTCTGGTTATCTGATTTATTCCTTGTCTTCAAGAAGATAGGATCTCAGAGAGTCAGTGGCTTATAGTGAAAACAGCATGGATTTGGAATCAAAGACTAATCTAGCTCAAACATTTACTTTTTGACAAGTGGATAAATCACAATCTCTTTGTTTCCTTATCTGTAGAATTGGGATAATAATAATGCCTCTTTTAAATTATATATCACAATATAAATATATGATATAATTATATCAGACAGATGCATTTTGAGACTATTTATAAAGATAGGTGCCATAGCATTTAGGGCTTGGAATTAAAGATATTTTAGTTAAAATCTGGTCTTAGTCACTATACTAGAGGTGGGACCAAGGAACTCATCCTCTGTTTGCATTCGTTTTCTAAACTGAATAATGGGGATAATAATAGCTCTTCCCTCTTAAGGATATTGTGAGGATAAAAATGAGATATTTGTAAAGTGCTTAGCATAGTGTCTGACACATAGTAGGTGCTATATAAATGCTAGCTGCAATAATAGTAATAATTATGATGATGATATTTATATAAGGCAAGCATTAGGAAAACCAGCTTACAGTGAATGTGTCTTTCTAACAAGTAATATTTGGGTGGTAATGAGGACTATACTCTATTAATAAAAAGGCTAAGAGAAGAACTTGAGAATTATAGTAGCTAATGGTCTGAAGAGAATTTACCATAAACCCTCTTTTATGATACGTTTTAGGATAGCACTTTGATCATAAATATCTACTCCCTAATGGCATATCATGCATAAAGTCTATTCCCAGGGACATCTTAAAACAATATCTTCTAAAATTAAAGAAGGCAGGAAAAATACTGTGTTGCTACCAGATGTGTTGTGGGGAGCTGTATGTGCCACATTAGTGGGACTACATGGGCAAATTACCAAGCACTAAATGACTGTGTCGCACCAATTTTCCCTTAGGAAAAACCCTGAGTGAAGTAAGTTCAAACCTCTGAGAAAATTCCCATTTGTTTTCAAGAAAGATCCATGTCTTTGAGTGTCTCGTGTTTAGCAGATACCCGGCTTGGAGATTAGAGATTAGTTCATAAGAATCCTTTTGTTTTCCCAGGGCCTAAATCTTAATTTTTTAATAAGTTCCATGTATATACTGTTAATGTAACAGAAGCAAGAGGTGTTACCACCCTGATCTGCTAATATCCATGGTCCATCTATACTGACGTTCTTAAAATCTTTAAAAAAGTAGCCAAGAAGAAAGGAGTTTGTAGCATTTAAATCTCAACAGGCTAGAATCAAATTTTGTCTGTTAAGAGTCACTGAAAAGGCATAGTCTAAAACTTTTCTGATTTGATGGTTTTAAAGAGCTACTATGATGTACTGCAAAGCTTTGTAAACTGTGGATTTCCCATATGGGATCTCATAACTGAACGTGTGGGTCCTGAATTATTTGTTAATAGTAAAAGGTATCAAATATTTCACCAAGATTAAATTCTTTATATAAAAATGATCAAGCACATGCATCTCATTAGTATACAAATTTCTTTTCATCTTTAACAAATGGTAAGATTATATGTATACCAAAGAATTATTTTAAAATAAATTTTATGATTTATTATTAGTAAATTTTGATTTGTATACCCATTTTACATGCCTATATACCCAAGATCACATAAAAATTTCTTGGGCAAAAAAAGATTATGAGTTTAAAGTTTAAGATGTAGTGCATAGTATCAATCACTTAATCTCTGAGTCCTTAAAGCATAGTGTAAGTTGTAGGAGAAGTGCTTATCTATGGGAGAATCTTCCTCCTGAAGTCCTCATAATATAGGAATCATAGGTTTAGTTTCTATCCATTTAGGGACCACATTTTTTAAAAAAAATGGGATCTTTTTGCTTTATACAGCTCCCCCCCATTTTCCTGCCTAATATTATGTTTCCTGTTTTACTGCTTTTTTAAAGGCTGAAAACGTCTTTCTTCCTGACTATTTTTAAAATTTTAAATATTTTTAAATAGCCTTTTACTTTTCCAAATACATGCAAAGATAGCTTTCAGCATTCACCTTTGTAAAATCTTGTACTTCAAATTTTTCTTGCTCTCCCTTCCCCCTTCCTAAAACAGCATGCAATCAATCCAATGTAGGTTAAACATATGTAATTCTTCTAAACATATTTTCATATTTGTCATACTGCACAAGAAAAATCAGATCAAAAGGAAAAAGAACATCAGAAAAAAAAAACCTAACAAGCAAACAAACAACAAGATGAAAATACTATGTTTTGATCCACATTCTCTCTACTTCAATCTCCTCATCTACAAAATGGGGATAATAACAGCAGGGATTGTTGTGCGGGTCCATTTGAGGTAATATTTGTAAAGTACTTTGCATTCCTTAAACCTGTTATATAAATGTTATTTATTATTTTTATTTTGTAACTAGAGATAAAATAATTTGCAAGTTATACTTTTCTGTTAGGTATAAGGCCAGTACTACTTAATAATCTCATAGTCTAAAAACAGAATATTTGATTTCTTAATTTTTGAATTTTAACCTTTTAAGCCTTAAAAGCAATTAAATGCAAATGAGTTTGAGGAATCCCCTTGTTTACAGCTTTAGTTCTTTCCCAGTTCTCAAACTAGTTTGTTAAACACTTTATGTCTTTGAAGACTGCTTCTTCACACTTACAATTCACACATTTTTTCTTTTCTTTTTTTTTTTAATTTTATTTGCATAACATATGTGTGGGTAATTCTTCAACAATAACCCTTACATAGCTTTCCGTTACAAATTTTTCCCCCCAACTCCCCACCCCTCCCCTAGATGGCAGGATATCCACTACATGTTAATTATGTTAAAATATTGGCAAATCGAATATATGTATACATATTTCCAAACTTATCATTGGTGTGCAAGAAAAATCTTATCTACACAAACGATATATCAGATAAAGGAAACACAATGTAAGCAAACATCAATCAAGGAGTATGAGAATGTTATGTTGTGGTCCACATTTCGCATCCCTCTCTCTGGGTGTATATGGCTTTCTTCAGTGAACAATTGGAGGTGGTTTGAAACATTTCATTGTTGAAGAGAGCCATGTCCATCAGAATTGATCGTCATATAGTACTGTTGTTGCCGTGTATAATGTTCTCCCGGCTCTGCTCACTTCACTCAGCATCAGTTCATGTAAGTCTCTCCAGGCCTCTCTGAAATCATCCTGCTGGTCATTTCTTACAGAACAATAATATTCCATAACATTCATATACCATAATTTATTCAGCCATTCTCCAATTGAAGGGCATCTATTCAATTTCCAGTTTCTAGCCACCACAAAAAGGGCTGCCACAAACATTCTTGCACATG
>JAJPUD010000460.1:158137-192600 GCA_023553655.1 Myrmecobius fasciatus | reverse complement strand
CATTCATCATTAACTTTTCCTGTCATTTTAGCCAATCTGACAGGAATTCACACATTTTTTCAACAAAAGGTCCATTTTTTTCTCTCATCCACCAAACTCTCTTCTCATGAAAGGAAATTACCTTTTAAAAAATTAATATCTTTTATTTTATATTATCTATATTTTCTCTCCATCTTACCTGTTTTTCCCTTCCTGAGTACTGTTTCTTGTAACAAAGTACTTCTTAAAAGAGCAATAGTAGAAAAAAATTAGCAAAATCAAAAGTCATTAGGCCTTTGTTTTTTTGTGTTTTTTTTACTGTTTTTTTTAAATTAAAGCTTTTTATTTGCATAACATATGTATGGGTAGTTCCTCAGCATTAATCTTTACAAAGCTTTCCGTTACAAATTTTCCCCCCAGTCCCCTAGATGGCAGGATATCCATTACATGTCAATTATGTTAAAATACTTGACAAATCAAATATGTGTATACATATTTCCACAGTTATCATTGTTGTGCAAGAAAAATTGTATCTACAAGAAAAAAAAATCAGAGAAAGATGCAAGCAAACATCAATAGAGAGCATGACAATGTTATGTCGTGGTCCGTATTTCATATCCCTCTCTCTGGGTGTATATGGCTTTCTTCACTGAACAATTGAAACTGGTTTGAGACATTTCATTGTTGAAGAGAGCCATGTACATGAGAATTGATCATCATATAGTCTTCTTGTTGCCGTGTATAATGATCTCCTGGTTCTGCTCGTTTCACTCAGCATCAGATCATGCAAGTCTCTCCAGGTCTTTCCGAAATCATCCTGCTGGTCGTTTCTTATAGAACAATAATATTCCATAACATTCATATACCATAATTTATTCAGCCACTCTCCAATTGATGGGCATCCAATCAGTTTCCAGTTTTTAGCCACTACAAAAAGGGCTGCCACAAACATTCTTGCACAGGTGGGTCCCTTTCCCTCCTCTAAGATGTCTTTGGGATATAGGCCCAATAGAAACACTGCTGGGTCAAAGGGTATGCACAATTTGATAACTTTTTGAGCATAGCTCCAAATTGCTCTCCAGAATGGCTGGATCTGTTCACAGTTCCACCAACAATGCATCAGTGTCCCAGCCTTCCCACATCCCCTCCAACATTCATAGTTATCTTTTCCTGTCATTTTAGTCAATCTGACAGGTGTGTAATGGTACCTCAGAATTGTCTTAATTTGCATTTCTCTGATCAATAGTGATTTGGAGCACCTTTTCATATGACTAGAGATGGTTTTAATTTCATCATCTGAAAATTGTCTGTTCATATCCCTTGACCGTTTATCTATTGAAGAGTGGCTTGAATTCTTATAAATATGAGACAGTTCTCTATATATTTTAGAAATGAGGCCTTTATCAGAACCCTTAAATGTAAAGATGATTTCCCAATTTAATGCTTCCCTCCTAATCTTGTCTGCATTAGTTTTGTTTGTACAGAAACTTTTTAACTTAATATAATCAAAATTATCTACCTGGTATTCAACTAAGAGAGCCTTTGTGTCCTGCAGATACTTTCCTCTGACCTGCTGGTGCACTCTTTTTTTTTTCTGAGCCAATGGGGGTTAAGTGACTTGCCTAGGGTCACACAGCTAGAAAATGTTAAGTATCTGAGGCCAGATTTGAACTCAAGTCCTCCTGACTTCAGGGCTGGTGCTCAATCCACTGTACCACCTAGCTGCCCCCCAAACTATCTATTTCTTAAAAGGTACCTTGTGCTTTTTCACTTGGGAGACTAGGACTCTGAGATTTCTCTATCCCCTCTTGATTACCTGTAACCTACCAAAATAGTACGAGAAAATGGTACTGTGTCTCAAATTAAGCCATAAATCCTTTCCTTACATGAGATGAAATGCATCAAATAAAAGTCTTATGCGTTTAGTATTATTGGCTACTTGGCTTTTGGGAGCCATCTTTGAGAACTCCAATGCAAATGCAATACATTATGAGATCACAAGTCAAATAAGAATGGCCATTTTTGTTTGTTAGCTTTCAAATATCTGTGCTAATAGAATTCAAAAGTAGCATAGACAATGTGACTTGACCATGAAGAAGTTAAGACTCCAGAAAGAATGATAGGCTAAATCATGAATTAGGATAGGAATTATATCTCAGTTCTGAAGGATAATAATTACTATTAGCTTAAGTGAGTACTGGACTTCATTACAACTGTAATTATGTGAAAATATTGTCTGAGCTTAGGTTTCTTTAAAGACATTCTCTTTTCCTGATAGGCACTCATTGCTGTAATAAAAAGCTGGAGTTCTAAATTCAAATTAACAAATGCTTTGAGTTGAAGAGATTGTTATATATCTAATCCTAATGAATGAGCTTACCAATCATTGTTCCCTGCTACAAATGCTAAATTATCTGATATTTATTTAAAAGTTTCAAAAAATGGGAAATATTTTCTTTGTTTCAAAAACATATTCTAAAATATATTTATTCTCCTTACCCTAGAACACCCCTTAAACATTTAATATACAGGTATAAACATTTATTTTTAGGTGATATTTGTAAACACTCTCAAGTGTCTTTTAAATAAAGCCAATGATATGACTGATCATTCTTAGTAACGGTTTTCAAGAGTTTGGCTCAGGAATTTTCCAAAGCATGTGATAATTATGCCTGTAGCATTTCTTTTGAGAAAGTTTATGCTTCTCTTGGATAGAATCCTACCCAGAAACCTTGAGTTAAGTTTCCCACTAAACAAAGAAGCTTGGGCTGGTACAAATTCTCACTTACAGATTTGCTGTTTGCCTTTCATGTCTGTTTTGTAGAAGACCTGAATGCAACCAATGGCAAAGAAATGGAAGAAGACAAGGAAAGTATTGATGGTAATAAAGTATTTTTATTTAAATGGAAATGAGTTTTTTTTATAATACTCTATATCACACACACACACACACACACACACACACACACACAGAGTGGAAAGAATAGGATTTGGTGTCAGAAGACCTGAATCCAAATCTAGTTCTTCCAATTACTGGCTATGAGACTTTGGACACTTCCTATTACCTCTCTAAGCCTTACTTTTCTCAGCTTTCAAATGAGGAGGTGAGAAAAATGAGGTCTCTTCCAGCTTGAAACTTAAGATTCTGTGAACCTGATAATGATAATTTTGTGTAAGTCAATGTCAATACTCTAAGACTGTAAATCAAAGATAAGTAGCCAATATTCATTAGAGAGGGAGTTTATACTTCAGGTATTCCTTACATTGATCGTCACATCTTCTGACTAATAAGTAATTATGATAAATAACTTTAATAACTCTGGGCCTGAGACAATTTCCTAGGACATAACTTAGAGATAAATTGCTACCATATGTTGGTAGAGAGAACTTCTACATTAGGAATTCCTTATACTGATGAAATCACAGATTCTTATTAACTAATTAAAATAATATAATTAATATCTAATGAACATTTATTTTTCAGCTTAAATATACATGAAGTCCATTTAGTAGGGTTTATTTTTATAAATCATTTTTGTTGCTATCTTTTCTATTACCCGTGTTTCTTTTGTATCTTTTCTGTTTTTCTCTCTAGAGAGCTATCTCTTATAACAAAGATTTTTTAAAGGGGAATAAGACAAAAGAAATTCATCAAAATCAATCAACACACAGAGACACACAAAATCTGAGATCATATATAATGTTCCACACTTGGGTACCCTCACCTCTGAATTCAATGGAGCAGTAGTCTGTTGGTTCAAATTTGGTCTTTGTAATTTCAAATTATTCATTTTGATTAATTTGTGATTGTTACTTCTATTTAAATTCTTGTTGTTATGTATATTTTTTCTTGGTTCTGTCTACTTCATTTTGCAGAAACTCAAATTTTTTCATGTTTTTATTTGAGTTTGTTGTTATTTATAGCATAGTATTGTTCTATTATAACCCTGCACCAATATTTATTTAATCGTCCTGATTTGATGAACATCTAATTTGTTCCTATTTCTTTAATATTACAGAAAATTACACTAAACATGTTTGATGTATATCATTATTCTCTATATGTTGACCTTCTTTGGTTGATACCCCCCAGTGGAATCTTTGATTCAAAAGGTATGGATATTTTAACTACTTTCTTATCATAACTCTAAATTACTTTTTGGAATGGTTATAGCAATTTACAACTCTACCTATAATGCATTAGTGTGACTGTCTTTTCACAATCCTTCAAATATTGATTATTCCTATGTTGCATTTTTTGCTTATTTGTTGTATTTAAGGCAAAATCTGAGTTGTTTTAATTTGAATTTTTTTTATTAGTAGTTAAGTGGAACTTTCTTTCATATGACTGATATTGGCAATTCTTTTGAGAGCTTCTTTTTGACTACTTATTCCTCTGGGGAATTTTTGTTGATGTGGATATGCATGCATGTATGTGTGTACACACATATATATTTATAAACACATGATATATGATACATGGTTTCACATACATTTTGCATATCAAGCTCTTAGAGATATTTAATTAAAAGGTTTTTTTTTTACCCCCACAATCAACTGCTTCCTTTTTCATTTTAAATGCAAGGGATCAATTTTTTTTAAAAGTTTTCATTGTAAACAAATAATCTATTTTTTTCTTTTGTAATTGCTTCTATCAATATTTGAAGGGTTATGAAAAGAGAGTCACACTAATGCATTGTAGATAAAGTATCCCAATATAGCCTTCTGGTTGCTTTTTTAAAAAAACATTATTATCTGGGGGATGGAGCCAAGGTGGTGGAGTGAAGAAAAGACTTTCTGTGACCTCCTGGAAGCTTCTCTCAAACCAACAGCAGATTAAGCCTCTAAACTGATTTTTAAGTCAAAGCTCCCCCAAATATTTCGACTACAACACATTCCTAGAAAAAGCTACCTTGGAAGAGCTTCAGAGCAGGTCTGTTTCAGATGGGCAAGAGGTCAGGCAGTTTGCCGATCTCAGATAGCAGCTCCAGGAGACAGGGCAGGAAGCTGGGTCTGACTCATTGTGGCACTTTCTAAGCACCTGGGAAGTCTATCTGAGGCGCTTGGGCCACACTGCCCTGCTTGCAGGCACGTGCTTTGGCAGATCTGCCTTTTGTAAAAGGTAGATTGTAACCCACTGCAAATCCTGGACCTAGCCCAGACAGCCCAGCACTGGAAGTCAATCAGCCGAATTGCCCTAGGGCAAATTAAAGCAGTTGTCACTCTTCTGCTTTAAACAGACCTCAAGCTTTTTTTTTTTTTTTAAATGAATAAAAAACAAAAAAGAACTCTCACCATAGACAGTTTTTATGGAGAGAGAGAAGGGCAGACCTCAGATCCTGAGGTTCATAAAGGTAAAGCAACTCCAGAGGAAGCCACAAGAGAAGACATGACCTAGTCCCCATTTCACAAGGCTTTCCTGGAAGATGGCTTAAAGAATCTCAAAAACCAGTTAGAAGAAAAATGGGGAAATGAATTGAGATCATTGCAAGAAGGATACAATGCCCTACAAAAGACATATGAAAAAGACACCAATTAACTGAAAAACAAAATTGGTGAATTGGAAAAAAGACTGCAATAAACAAAAAAATTCAATTGTCCAATTACAAAAGAAGCTTAAAAAGGTAATTGAAGAAAATAATACATTAAAAATTAGAATTGAACAAATGGAAATGAATGAATCAACAAGACTTCAAGAATCAGTAAAACAAAAACAAAAAAAATGAAAAAAAAATAGAAGAAAATATGAAATATCTCCTATGAAAAACAACTGACCTGGAAAATAGATCTAGGGGAGACAATCTAAGGATAATTGAACTTCCTGAAAGCCATGATGAAAAAAAAAAAAAAAAAAAAAAAAAAAAAAACCTAGACACTACCTTCCAGGAAATCATGAAAGAAAACTGCCCTAATGTTTTAGAGTCAGAAGGCAAAATCACCATCGAAAGAATTCACTGATCATCTCCTGAAAGAGACCCCAAAATTAAATTCCCAAGGAATATCATGGCTAAATTTTTAGGACTATTGCACCAGGAAAAGATAATGCAAGCAGCTAGAAAGAAACAATTCAAATACTGAGGAATATTATTAGAATCACCCAAGACCTGTCAGCTTCCACATTAAAGGATCAAAGGGCCTGGAACCAGATATTCTGAAAGGTAAAAGAACTTGGATTACAGCCAAGAATAACTTATCCAGCTAGAATGAGCATTATCTTTCAGGGAAGAAGATGGACATTTAATGATATAGATGAATTTCACCTATTTCTAATGAAAAGACCAGATCTGAACAAAAAAAATTTGACCTCCATATACAGAACTCAAAAGAAGCATAAAAAGGTAAAAAGGAAAGAACTCTTGAGAACTCTATTTCTACTATGGGTAAACTTAAAGAATGGGGGTATAATTTGATTTTATTTTGATAATATGAAAAAGAAACTAGAGGTGGAAGGGGTATCATATTGGAAAAAGAGGGAAAAGGAGGTAAAATAAGGTTAAAAAAAAGGAGGCAAAAATAAGGTAAAATCTCATGAAGAGGCGAAGAAAACCTAATATAATTTAGAGAAAGAAGGGAGGGGGATGAGCATTGTGTGAATTTTACTCTCATCAGATTGGGCTCTAAAAGAGTATATCAGACACATTCGGTTTCACAGAGAAACTTGTCCCTCCATATAGGGAAGTGGGAGGGAAAGGAGGAAAAGAAAGGGAAAGACTAATAGAAGGGAAAACAGAATAATTATGGGAAAGGTATAAAAAGGAGGAGGGGGCAGCTAGATGGTGCAGTGGATAGAGCACCAGCCCTGAAGTCAGGAGGGCCTGAGTTCAAATATGGTCTCAGACACTTAACACTTCCTAACTGAGTTCAAATCTGGTGTCAGACACTTAATACTTCCTAGCTGTGTGACCCTAGACAAGTCACTTAATCCCAATTGTATAAGCAAAAAGCCAAAAAAAGGGGGGGAGGGGCTCTAAAGGAGGGAGGACTGTTTGAGGGAGGTGGCCATCAAAAGCAAAATATGGGGAGGGGGAAATGGAGAAAGTGGAAAGGAAAGAGAAAAAAATAACTTTGGGTAAATAAGATGGCAGGAAATACATAATTAGTTATTTTAACTGTGAATGTGAAATGGGATGAATTCTCCCATAAAACGGAAGCAGATAGCAGACTGGATTAAAAACCAGAATCCAACAATATGCTCTTTACAAGAAACACATTTAAAGCACAGAGATGCATATAGAGTGAAGGTAAAGGGCTGGAGCAGAATCTACTATGCTTCAGGTGAACAAAAAAAAGCAGGGGTAGCAATCCTGATCTCAGATCAAGTAAGAGCAAAGATAGATCTAATTAAAAGAGATAAGAAAGGAAACTATATTTTACTAAAGGGTACCATAGATAATGAAGCAGTATCAATACTAAACATCTATGCACTAAGTGGTATAACATCCAAATTCCTAGAGGAAAAGTTGAGATGCAAGAAGAAATAGACAACAAAACTATACTAGTGGGGGATCTCAACCTTGTTCTCTCAGAATTAGGTAAATCAAACCACAACATAAATACGAAAGAAGTTAGGGAGGTAAACAAAATGTTAGAAAAGTTATGTATGATAGATCTTTGGAGAAAATTGAATGGAGACAGAAGGGAGTTTACTTTTTTCTCAGCAGTTCATTGAACATATACAAAAATTGACCATGTATTAGGGAATAAACACCCCAAAATCAAATGCAGAAAGGCAGAAATAGTAAATGCATTATTTTCAGACCATGATGCAATAAAAATCACTTGCAATATAAGGCCAGGAGAAAATAACCCAAAAGTTATTTGGAAATTAAATAATCTAATCCTAAAGAATGAATGGTGAAAGAGCAAATAATAAACACAATCAATAATTTGATTGACAGGAGAATGACAGTAATGAGACAACATACCAAAATTTGTGGGATATGGCTAAAGCGGTTATAAGGGGTAATTTTATATCTCTAGATGCTTACTTTCATAAAATAGAGAAAGAGAAGATCATTGAATTGGGCTTACAATTTAAAAAGCTAGAGAAAGAACAAATTAAAAACCTTCAATTAAATACCAAATTGGAAATTCTGAAAATAAAAGGGGAGAGTAATAAAATTGAAAATAAGGAAACTATTGAATTAATAAATAAAATTGAGTTGGTTTTATGAAAAAGCCAACAAAATAGATAAGCCTTTAGTTAATTTAATTAGAAAAAGGAAAGAGGAAAATCAAATTGTTAGTCTAAAAAATGAAAAGGGAGAACTTTCCACCAATGAAGAGGAAATTAGAGCAATAATTAGGAGTTACTTTGCCCAACTTTATGTCAACAAATTTGATAATCTAAATGAAATGGAGGAATATCTCCAAAAATATAGATTGCTCAGGTTAACAGAAGAGGAAGTAAATTATTTAAATAGACCCATTTTAAAGAAAGAAATAGAACAACCTATTAATCAACTCCCTAAGAAAAAATCTCCAGGGTCAGATGGATTTACATGTGAATTCTACCAAACATTAAAAGAATAATCAATTCCAATACTATATAAACTATTTGAAATAATAGGGAAAGAAGGTGTACTACCAAATTCCTTTTATGATAGAGATATGGTGCTGATAGCTAAACCAGGTAGGGTGAAAACAGAGAAAAGAAAACTATAGATGCATTTCCCTAATGAATATTGATGCAAAAATTTTAAATAAGATATTAGCAATGAGATTACAGAAAGTCATCCCCAGGATAATACACTCTGACCAAGTAGGATTTATACCAGGAATGCAGGGCTGGTTCAATATTAGGAAAATGACCAGCATAATTAATTATATTAATAATCAAACTAACAAAAATCATATGATTATCTCAATAAATGCAGAGAAACATTTGATAAAATCCAACACCCATTCCTATTAAAAACACTAGAGAGTATAGGAATAAATGGGCTTTTCCTTAAGATGATCAGTAGCATCTATTTAAAACCATCATCAAGTAACATATATACAAACTAGAACCATTTCCAATAAGATCAGGAGTGAAATAAGACTGCCCACTGTCATCTTACTATTTAATATTGTATTAGAAATGTTAGCTTTGGCAATAAGAGAAGAAAAAGAGATTAAGGGAATTAGAGTAATTAATGAGGAAACCAAATTATCACTCTTTCCAGATGACATGATGGTATACTTAGACAACTCTAGAGACTCAACTGAAAAACTGCTAGAAACAATTCACAACTTTAGCAAAGTTGCAGGATACAAAATAAATCCACATAAATCTTCAGCATTTTTATGTATTACCAACAAAGTTCAGCATCAAGAGATACAAAAAGAAATTCCATTCAAAATAAATGTCGATAGTATAAAATATTTGAGAATCTATCTGCCAAGGAAAAGTCGGGAACTATATGAACTAAACTACATAACACTTTCCACATAAATAAAGTCAGACCTAATCAGTTGGAAAAATATCAAATGCTCATGGGTAGGCTGAGCGAATATAATAAAAATGACAATACTACCCAAACTAATTTACTTATTTAGTGCCATACCAATCAAACTCCCAAGAAATTATTTTACAGATCTAGAAAAAATAGTAGCTAAGTTCATCTGGAAGAACAAAAGGTCAAGAATTTCAAGGGAAATAATGGAAAAAAAAATGCTGCTGAAGGTGTCCTTGCTGTGCCAGATCTAAAACTATATTATAAAGCAGTTTTCATCAAAACTATTTGGTATTGGCTAAGAAATAGAGTAGTCGATCAGTGGCATAGGATAGGATCACAGGACAAACTAGGCAATAACTATAGCAATCTAGTGTTTGATAAACCCAAAGACCCCAACTTTTGTGTTAAGTACTCACCATTCGACAAAAACTGATGGGAAAATTGGAAATTAGTGTGGAAGAAATTAGGGCTTGATCCACACCTAACACCACATACCAAGATAAGATCTAAATCGTTTCATATATTAGACATTAAGAGTGATATTGTAAGCAAATTAGAGGAACATAGGATAGTTTACCTCTTAGACCTGTGGAGATGGAATAAATTTATGTCAAAGAAGAACTGGAACTCTCAATTGAACACCAGATAGATAATTTTGACTATATTAAGTTAAAAAGTTTTTGTACAAACAAAACTAATGCAAACAAGATTAGGAAGGAAGAAATAAATTGGGAAATCATCTTTACATTTAAGGGTTCTGATAAAGGCCTCATTTCTAAAATATATAGAGAATTGTCTCATATTTATAAGAACTGAAGCCATTCTCCAATCGATAAATGGTGAAAGGATATGAACAGACAATTTTCAGATGATGAAATTAAAACTATTTCCCGTCATATGAAAAGGTGCTGCAAATAATTATTGATCAGAGAAATGAAAATTAAGACAACTCTGAGGTACCACTACCCACCTAGTGGGTCAGATTGGCCAAAATGACAGGAAATGATAATGATGAATGTTGGAGGGGATGTGGGAAAGCTGGGACACTAATACATTGTTGGTGGAACTGTGAACGGATCCAACCATTCTGGAGAGCAATTTGGAACTATGATCAACAAGTTATCAAACTGTGCATACCCTTTGACCCAGCAGTGTTTCTATTGGGCTTATATCCCAAAGAGATCTTAAAGGAAGGAAAGGGCCCCACATGTGCAAGAATGTTTGTGGCAGCCCTTTTTGTAGTAGCTAGAAACTGGAAACTGAATGGATGCCCTTCGATTAGAGAATGAACAAATTAAGGTGTATGAATGTTATGGAATATTATTGTTCCACAAGAAACGACCAGCAGAATGATTTCAGAGAGGCCTGAAGAGAATGGCATGAACTGATGCTAAGTGAAATGAGCAGAACCAGGAGATCATTATACATGGCAACAACAATACCATATGATGATCAATTCTGATGGACATGGCTCTCTTCAGCAATGAAATGTTTCAAACCAGTTCCAACTGTTCAGTGAAGAAAGCCATATATACCACACAGAGGGATATGAAATGTGTTCTACAACATAATATTTTCATGCTCTCTATTGATGTTTGCTTGCATTGTGTTTCTTTTCTTTGATTTTTTTCTTGTAGATGTGATTTTTCTTGCACAACAATGATAAGTGTGGAAATATGTACACATATATTCGATTTGTCAAGTATTTTAACATAATTAACATGTAGTGGATTTCCTGCCACTAGGGGATGGGTGGGCACCGGGGGGGGGGGAAATTTGTAACAGAAAGCTTTGTAAGGGTCAGTGTTGAAGAATTACCCATACATATGTTTTGCAAATAAAAAGTTTTAATAAAATAAAAAAAGAAAAGAACAGAAGCTACAGTAACATACAAAGTTTATAATCATAAAGACAGAGAGAGAGATTTAGCCACACAGGTGCAAAATAACTCACTTGGAAGGGGATGAACATGTGTATAGTAATGAAGATATTAATGGGAATACATGCTCAGAGTGAGGGTTTGAGCAGTGAGGGTTTGAAATTTTATACCTTAGAAATAGGCTTGCTTGAGGAAAAATAAAAGAAAAAACATTTATACAATATAAATATTCACTATTATTTATAAATTTGATAAAATTTTCCTCTAGATGCAGTTGTATAAGGAGTTTCCTCCCTCCTAGCCCCCAATTGTGGAATTCCATTTCCTTTTTAAAGATTAAATTATTTAAATAACTATTTATTATTGTGTTAGTTTGGGCTCCTTATATTTTAAAATATAACTTGAAATTACTTTTGCTTCTTTTATTTCATTACCTTATAACCATGCACATAATAGCTTCTACTAATTTTTATCTGCTTTTATTATTATTATTACTAATATCATTAACTTTATAGCTTATAAAATACTTTCATATAAGTATGAAGGACCTTCCCCACCCCCCTCCTCCAACAGACCAATGTCAGAAATTTATTCAGAGATCAAAGAAATGAATGCATATAAAATACATTGAACAATATTATAATAATATAATAAAGTGCTATGTTGGATATCTCAATATTTAAAATGTAAGGGATCAACCCTTCAACAATTCACTCAGGGAACAATGAGAAAAGTCCAAACAGAAAGAGAGAACAGAAAAGAGAACAAAGTTGTATGATGAGTAAATGGTTATGAGGAAAGTCATAGAAGAAGAATGATGCAGCAACCTATAGGGAGCAGTCCCGATATCAAATAGCTTAGTGACATTGTGAGTACATATGGACAAATCTAAGTTGCCATTGACTTCTTATACATGGTAAAAATAAGAGTTTACTCTCCTTGCTGTTGATGAATGTATTTATGACACAGTGAGCCCCCAAGTTTAGGAGGGAATGTTGTGTTACTACCTATTTTATTTCAATTAATATCTTAGCTTTGAACTAATTGTATCCTCTATAAATGGCTGAAGTAAACTCAATAATTGGTGGGTTTTGTTTTGAGTAAACAATGACCTCTAGAGTACCAAGGTACTCAAGACCCTGAAGGCTGACATGTTGGAGAGCATGCTATATCCATTTTCATGAGCACGCATGCACAAACACACACAAACAGATTTTAATGAGGATTGTTCCTTCAATTGAATTTTATTGTGACATCTTTTGTGGAAGGAAAGTTAAAAAAATTGTAGAGCTCAATGGAATCTATTTAGAGTGCAGATTATGCACGGTATATTAAATTTGGTTATGTAATCAATGATTTTATATTCCTTAAATCAAGAAAAGTTTTTGTGTAATCACTTTTCATTTTGAAAGTATGCACATATATATATAACTATGACTTTGTTATGCAATTTATATAATATCACTAAATTGAAATAAACAAGTCTGTCAAGAAGTAATATTGTATTCATACTGTCATGCATAGAGAATACAATAGGAGGACTACAAGTTATACATTTAGACTTGAGGGAATAATACCTTGGTCTATCTGAATAAAATTTATTTTCAATGATCTGAAATGTATTAATTTAATTATACATAAATGGCATGATTTAATTATGAATTGATGGCAAGCATTAATAAATGCTTGCTAAATTGTTGATAATGTAAGAATTAGAATAACAAGTCAATCAATTCTTGACTATTCTCTCTCTCTTTTGCTTCAACTGAAGCATAACACATTTTGCTCCAGTCTTTTACCTTTATTCTATATATATCTTTGCTTCAAATGAGTTGCTTGAAAGCATTATGTTGTGGGATTTTAGTTTTTAACCCACTCTACTATTCACTCTCATTTTATGGGAGAGTTCATCCCATTCACATTCACAGTTATAATTACTCATGATATATTTTCCTCCATCCTATTTTCCCCCTTGTTTGTAATTTTTTCTCTGTCTTCACCCTGTCTTTCCTCACCAGTGTTTTGATACTGACCACTACCTCTAGCAATCCGTCTTTCCTTCTATTATTAACCCCTTCTTTCTCTTTTCCATTCCTACTTTTCTATAAAGTTCCTAACTGGATATGAATATCATTCCCTCTTTGAGTGAAATCTGATGAAAGATTCAAACAATACTCACTTCCTCTCTTCTTTCCCTCTACTGTAATAGGTCTTTCATGCCTCTTCAGTTGGTGTAATTTATCTTATTTCACCTTCTAACTGCCCTAATACAGATACAGCTCTCAAGAGTTACAGGTATCATTTTCCCATTTCAATATATAAACAGTTTAACCTTGTTGAGTAACATGTTTGTTTTTTCATTCCTATTAACTTTTTTATGTTTCTCCTTTGTCTTATATTTGAAGATCACATTTTCTGTTCAGTTCTATTCTTTTCATCAGGGAAGTTTGAAAGTTCCCTATTTCATTGAATATCCATATTTTCCTTTGGAAGATTATGCTCGTTTTGCTGGATTGTTGATTCTTGGTTGCAATCCAAAATCCTTTGCGTTTCAGAATATTATAATAAATGCCCTCTAATCCTTTCATGCACTAGCTGCTAATTTCTTTGTAAAGTACTGTGGCTCTTTGATATTTGGATTCTTTCTGACTGTTTGCAGTATTTTCTCCCTGACCTGATAATTCTGGAATTTGATTATATTATTTCTTGGAGTTTCCCCTTTGGGATATCTCTCAGGAGGTGATTGGTGAATTCTTTTAATGATGATTTAACTCTCTAGCTCTAGGATATCGGAGCAGTTTTCTTCGATAATTTCTTGAAAAATGCTGTGCAGGTTCTCCCTCCCTCTCTTTCTCTGTGTCTCTCTGTCTCTGTTTCTTTCTCTGTCTCTGTCACTTTCTCTGTGTTTCTGTCTCTTTGTTTCTCTCTTTGTCTTTGACTCTTTCTCTCTTCCTCTCCTTCTCTTCTCCAACTCCTCCTTTATGTCATGGTTTTCAGGTAGTGCAATAATTCTTAAATTGTCTCTCTTGGATCTATTTTCCATGCCATTTGTTTTTGCAATGAGTTATTTTTCATTGCCTTCTATTTTTTTTATTCTTTTGATTTTGTTTGACTGATTCTTGATGTCTCATTGAGTCACTAGCTTACACTTGTCCAATTCTAATTGTAAGGAATTAATTTCTTCAGTAAGTTTTTGTACTTTATTTTCCTTTTAGGTAATTCTACTTTATAAGGAACTTTTTTAGTGGATTTTTTCCCATTTGGTCAACTGTATTTTTTTATGCAACTCTTTTTAATTTTTTAAAAAAAATAATAGCTTTTATCTTCAAAATATATGCAAAGGTAGTTTTCAATATTCACCCTTGCAAGACCTTGTGTTCCAAATTTTTTCTCCCTTTCTTTTCCCCAGCCCCTCCCTTAGACATCAAGTCATCCAATATGTGTTAAACGTGTAATCCAGAACCCAGGGTTTGTTGCACAGAAGCTATTTAACAATGCTAGTTGAATTGATTTGAACTGAATTGGTATACACTTTGTATATCACCAAACAATGATTTGTATGTATTAGATATTTAGGAATTCCTTGTTGAATTAAATATGTCCTGTTCAATTAAAATATCACCCATGGAAAGTTAAGACAAGGGGGCAAAGCCAAGATAGCAGAAAAAATCCAGGAAGATGCCCAAGTTCTCTCCAGTTTCCTTCAGAAACAATGTTAAATCAAGCTTCTAAAGAGATTCTAGGGTAACAAAACCCACAAAAAGATATGATAAAATAATTTTACAGCTCAAGATAACTTAGAAGGACTTAGGAAAAATTTGTTTCATTAAAAGGAGAGCAGAGCATTTTCCCACAATTTTCATGCTACACAAGAAGAATCAGAATAAAAAGAAAAAAATGTGAAAGAAAACAAAAATGCAATCAAGCAGACAAGAACAAAAAGGCGAAAATACTATGCTGTGATCCACATTAAGTCCCCACAGTCCTTTCTCTGGAGGCAGGTGGCTCTCTCCATCACAAGTCTCTTGGAATTGTTCTGAACACTTAAAGAGCCAAGTCCATCAGAACTGATCATGGCATAATATTCTTGTTGCTGTGTACAATGTTCTCTTGGTTCTACTCCGTCCATTTAGCATCAGTTCATGCAAGTCTCTCCAGGCCTTTCTGAAATCATCCTGCTGATCACTTTTATAGAACAATAATATTCCATAACATTCATATACCATAACTCATCCAGCCATTCTCCAACTAATGGGCATTCATTCCATTTCCAGTTCCTTACCACTGTAGAAAGGGCTGCTACAAACATTTTTACACATATGAGTCCTTTTCCCTTTTTTATGATCTCTTTGGTGTACAGGCCCAGTAGGGACATTGCTAGATCAAAGGGTATGCATCGTTTGACAGTTCCTTTGGACAGAGTTCCAAATTGCTCTCCAGAATGATTGGATAAGTTCACAACTCCACCAACAATGTATTTCAACTGTATTTTTTAAGGAATTATTTTCTTCAATTTTTGTGCTTCCTTTTCCAAGTTATTGATTATCTTGCATAACTCTCATTCTTTTTTCACAATATTTCTTTTCCCTCTCTTATTTGATTTTTAAAATCTTTTTTTGAGGTCTTCCAAGAAGTCTTTTTTGGGACTGAGACCAATTTATATTCCCCTTTGAGGTTTTGCATGTAGGCATTTTAACTCTACTTTCTTCTGAGTTTTTATTTTGATATTCCCTGTCACCTTCTATGGTCTGGACTCTTTTGTGTATTTTTTTGCTCATATTTTGAGGTTACTTTTTTACTTTTAAAGTTGTGCTCTGCTCCAGGGGCACATTTTGTATTTTGGGGGTTGTAAGTCCCTGATCACTGGCTTTCACTGACTTTCTGAGTCAGGACTTCAAAGGTTGATGGCTTTCCCACTGCACTAGGGTGGCCCAGTATAGTTGTGCCATTGTGTCAAGTTTTCTGGTATTAACAATTTGCCTGATTTGCCGGAGCTGAAGGAATCACAGTTAGCCTGCTGTGTCATTGGCCTGTTGGGCCAGAATTGAAGTTGCTGATATATGCTATGGCTAAGAGCTTTCTGCTGGCTTACTTGGAAAAAGTCTGCAATGGATTGTGCTCTCCTTTTAACTGAGACAATTTTCTCCTAAAGTCCTTCTAAGTTATTTGAAGCTGGAAAAATTATTTTACCCCATCTTTTTGTGATTTCAGTTGCTCTAGAATCCCTTTGGGAGTTTGATTTAACATTGTTTCTGAAGGAAACTGGATAGAACTCAGCTATCTTCCTGGCTTTTTTCTGCCATCTTGGCTTTGCCCCCTGTTCCACTTTTCAAAGATGATATTTTAATTGAGCAGGAAATATTCAATTCAACAAACAATTCCTAAATATCTATTATATACAAATCACTATTAGATGATATACAAAGTATATATGAATTCAATTCAAATCAATTCAACTAGCATTATTAAGTGGTTTCTGTGTGGGAAACCCTGGGTTAGGGAATATAAAGACAAAAACAGTTCTTTCCCTCAAAGAACTTACTTTCTAGTAGGCAAACAGTATGTACCTACATTAGAAAATATAAAGTAGTTTTGGGAGTGAGGGAAACAGTAATATACAGGGGAAATTAGGAAAGTCTTTTTCTGGTCTTGCAATTTTTAGGGAGGAAAAGGATGCTAGAATATTTTCCTCCCTAAAAAGGATGCTAGAATATTTTCATATTGAGCTCAATCATGTCTCTGTATGTTTTCCTCTGAAACTTTTTCTTTTCTCAAGTTTAAATTGCTAATCATCTCATTGTTTTTACCTCAAGATTATGTGAGCTAGGTTGAATACTATCACAGAATGTGTTTAAACTATTAACTTAAAACATATACATTTTCAATAGTGTGACAAAATGGCCCACAGGTTTTCATTGTTCTCTAAAGGGATCATATGGAGAATATTCCAACTTGGTGTAGTTAAAACAAAACAAAATAAATTAAACACATTCATTGTTTGCAAGGCATTAAAAGAGGTAATAAATTGTTTCCCTTGGGCTACTACTGCGTTATGACTAGTGAATGTGAAGTAAAATAATGATGTTATGAAATTATAATTTTGATTTTTTTCTCTCTTACTTCTGTTTGTTTACCTTTCATTACAGGCTTTAGAGAGACATATTTGGGTTTGATAATAGGGAAAAACTTCCTAATAATCAGAAATTTTTATAAATGGTATGCACTGCCTTTGGAGAGAGTGAATTTTCTCTATTTAGAAATCTTTAGACAAGGCTGAATAGCCACTTGTTATGTTGTAGAGGAGAGGTTTTTTTTTTTTTTTTTTCACTATCAGGTTGAACTGGATAACTTTTAAAGCTTCTCACAACTTTGAAAGTCTCTTATTCTGTCACATATATCTGGGATAATTATTATACTTTTATTCTAAGAAAATTATTTTTCATACACATTGCTTTGTGAATCATGTTGGGAGAAAAAAATCAGAGCAAAAGGAAAAAAAAAACTATGGGAGAGACACAAAAACAGAAAAAAGAAGTGAACACAGTATGTGTTGATTTACATTCAATCTCCTTAGTTGTTTTTCTGGATGCATATGGCATTTTCTGTCCAAAGTCTATTGGGATTACTTTAGATCACTGAACTATTAAGAAAAACCAAGGCTTTCATAGTTGATCATCGCACATTCTTGCTGTTATTAGGTATAAGTATTCTTGGTTCTGCTTGTTTTACTCAGCATCAGTTCATGGAAATCTTCCCAGTCCTTTCTAGTTCCAGATTGTTCTCCAGAATGGTTGGATCATTTCACAACTCCACCAACACTGCTTTAGTGTCCTAGTTTTCCCATACCCCCTCTCCCCCAACATTTATCATTATCTTTTCCTGCCATCTTAGTCAATCTGAGAAGTATGAGGTGGTATCTCAGAATAGTTTGAATTTTATTTCTCTACTAGTGATTTAGAGCATTTTAATGTAACTATAAATGGCCTTATTTATCTATTTATTCATTTATTTATTTTTGCTGAGGCAATTGGGGTTAAGTGACTTACCCAGGGTCACACAGCTAGAATGTGTTAAGTGGTCTGAATTCAGGTCCTCCTGACTTCAGGGCTGGTGCTCTATCCACTGCACCACTGAGCTGCCCCTGTAAATGGCTTTAATTTTGTCATCTGAAAATTGTCTATTCATATTCTTTGACCATTTGTCAATTGGGGAATGACTTGTTTTCTTAAAATTTGACATAGTTCATTATGTATTTTAGAAATGAGACCTTTGTCAGAAATACTGGTTGTAAACATTTTCCCCAGCTTTGTTCTTCCCTTTTAATCTTGTTTCTACTGGTTTTGTTTGTGCAATTTTTTAAAAATTTAATATAATCAAAGTTATTCATTTTGTCTTTCATAATGTTCTTTAGTTTTTCTTTGGTCATAAATTCCTCTCTTCTCCAAAGATCTCATAGGTAAATTTTCCCTTATTCTCCTAATTTGTTATCCTTTATGCCCAAATCATGTAACAATTTAACCTTATTTTGGTATTAGGTGAGAGATGTAGGTCTATGCCAAGTTTCTGACATATTAGTTTCTAATTTTCCCAGAAATTTTTATCAAATAAAGAATTCCTGAAGCTGGAGTTGGAGGTTTATCAAATACTAAATTGCTATAGGCTTTGATTATTGTGTCATGTATATCTAATCCATACCACCGATTCACCATTCTATTTCTTAGCCTACCAAAAGATTTTCATGACTGCTATTTTATAATATAATTTTAGGTTTGGTACTGCTAAGCCACCATTCTTTGTAATTTTTTTCATTAGTTCTCTTCATATCCTTGACCTTTTGTTCTTCCAGATGAAGTTTATTATTATTTTTTTTCTAGTTCTATAAAATAATGTTTTGGCAGTTTGATTGGTATGGTACTGAACTAGTAGACCAACTTGGGCAGAATTGTCATTTTTATTATATTAGCTCAGTCTACTCATGAACAATTGATATTTTCCCAATTGTTTAGATCTGAATTTGTTTGTTTGAAAAGTGTTTTATAATTGTGTTCATATAGTTCTAGGGTTTGTCTTGGCAGGTAGACCCTCAAGTATTTTATTTTATCTACAGTAATTTTAAATGAATTTCTCTTTTTATCTTTTGCTGCTGAACATTTTCAACAATATATAGAAATGCTGATGATTTGTGTGGATTTATTTTATATCTTGCAACTTTGCTAAAGCTGTGAATTATTTCCAGTAGATTTTTGCATAATTTTCTTGGATTCTCTAAGTATATCATAATATCTCCAAAGAGTGAGTTTTACTTCCTCATTGCCTATTCGAATTCCTTTAATTTCCTTTTCTTTTCTTATTGTTAAAGCCAGCATTTCTAGTACAATGTTAAATAATAGTGGTAATAAGGGGCATCCTTGTTTCACTCCTGATCTTATTGATAATCGATATTGCTTATTATTTTGAGGAAAGCTCCCTTTATCCCTATGCTTTCTAGTATTTTTAATAGGAATGGGTGCTATATTTTGTTAAAAGCTTTTTTTTTGCATCTGTTGAGATTCTCATATGATTTCTGTTGGTTTTATTATTGATATGGCCAATTATGGTAATAGTTTTCCTGATACTGAACTAACCCTGCATTCTTGGTATAAATCCCACTTGATCATAGTGTATTATCCTGCTGATAAATTTTTATAATCTCTTTGCTAATATTTTATTTAAATTTTTTTTGCATTAATATTCATTAGGGAGATCTGTAATTTTCTTTCTCTGTTTTGGCTCTTCCAGGTTTAGGTATCAGTATCATATTTGTGTCAGAAGGAATTTGGCAGTACTCCTTTTTTCCTGTTTTTCCAAATATTTTACAAAATATTGGAATTAATTGATCTTTAAATGTTTGGTGGTATTCACTTGTGAATCTACCTGGACCGGGAGATTTTTTCTTAGGGAGTTCATTAATTGCTTGTTCAATTTCTTTTTCTAAAATGGGACTATTTAAGTATTTTACTTCTTCTCTGTTAACCTGGGAAATTCATATTTTTGTAAATATTCATCTATTTCAGTTAAATTGTCAGACTTTTACTAAACTGTTAGAAAAAATAACTCCTAATTATTGCTTTAATTTCTTTTTCATTGGTGGTAAGTTCATCCCTTTCATTTTTGATGCTGGTGATTTGGTTTTTTTCTTTCCTTGTTCTGATCAAATTAACCAAAGGTTTATCTATTTTGTTAGTTTTTTCATAAAACCAACTCTTAGTTTTATTTAGTAGTTCAAAAGTTTTCTTAGTTTCTATTTTTTTAAACCTCTCCTTTGAGTTTCAGAATTTCTAATTTGGTATTTAATTGAGGGTTTTTAATTTGTTCCATTTATAGTTTTTTTAGTTGCATGCCTAATTCACCAATCTCCTCTTTTTCTATTTTATTTATGTAGCTTTTTATAGATATAAAATTTCCCCTAAGAACTATTTGATTGTATCCCATATGCTTTGGCAACTTTGTTTCATTATTGTTATTCTCTTGGATGAAATTTGTTTCTGTGATTTATTGTTTAACCCATTCATTCTTTAGAATTGAATTATTTAATTTCCAATTGGTTTTTAGTCTATCTTTCCCTAGCCTTTTATGGAATATGATTTTTATTACATTGTGGTCTGAAAAGGAAGCATTTACTATTTCTACATTTTTGCATTTGATTGTAAAGTTTTTATGCCCTAATACATGGTCAATTTTTATTTATGTGCCATATACTGCTGAGAAAAAAGGGTGTATTTCTTTGTGTTTCTATTCAATTTTCTCCAGAGGTATATAATATTTAGGTTTTATAGGGTCCTATTAATCTCCCTAGCTTCTTTCTGAGAGAGTTAGTTGAGGTCCCCCACCAGAATAGTTTTGCTGTCTATTTTTTCCTGTAGTTGGCTTAAAATTTTCTCTAGGAATTTGTTTGTTTTACCACTTGGTGTATACACATTTAGTATCATTCTACTCCAATATTTATTATACCTTTTATCAAGATGTATTTCCCTTCTCATCTCTTTTGATAAGATCTATGTTTAATTCTGCTTTATCTGAGATCAGAATTGCTACCCCTGCTTTTTTGAAATTCAGTTCCAGCCTCTTGCCTTTACTCTGCATGTGTCTCTTTGTGTCGAAAGTGTTTTTTGTAAACAACGTATTGTAGGATTCTGTTTTTTAATCCACTCTGCTATTTGCTTTTGCTTTATGGGAGAGTTCATCCCCTGCACATTCATAGTTTTTATTACAAGCTCTGTATTTCCCTCCATCCTATTTTCTCCCCTGTAAATACTTTTGCTCTCTTTCCACCCTGTCTTTAGTCCTGTGTGTTTTTTTTACCCACCCCCCAATACCTTATCTCCTGTCACCCCTAATACTTTCTCTTACTAGGGTTTTTTTAAACCTACCCCACCCACTACTTTATTTCCTATCACTCCTTCCCCTTTCTCATACCAGTATTTTTTTAACCCACTCCACCCACTACCTTATCTTCTATCAACCCTTCCCCTGACTTTTCCCTTTTCCCCTAGTGTTTCTGCCCTCCCTTCTATCCTGTCCCTCTCTTTTCTTTTCCTCCTTCTTTATAGGGTTATTTAAATTTCTAAACTCAATTAAATGATTAAATTATTCCCTCTTAAAACCAAAACTGATCAGATCAAGCTTCAAACAATGTTCATACCCCTCCTTTCTTTCCTTCAATTGTAACAGGTCTTTTGCCCCTCTTCCTGTGAACTAATTGTCCCATTATACTTCCCCCCCTTTCCTCTTTTTGCAGTACAGATCTTTTTCCATCCCTCAATGTCTTTTTCTTTGACATCATCACATTAGAATCCATTCACAACCAGACCCTTGGTCCATGTGATGCCCAATATATATATATTGTGTATGTATATGTGTATGTGTGTGTGTGTGTATATATATATTCATATATATGTATGTGTATATATGTATGTGTGTGTATATATGTGTGTGTGTGTGTGTGTATATATATTCCCCTGTTTACCTTTTTATGGCTGTCTTGTATCCTGTGTTTGTATATTAAATTTTCTGTTTAGTTCTGTTTTTTTCAATAGAAATAATTAACAGTATCTCACTTCATTTAAGCTCCATCTCCTCCCCAAAGAATAATGCTGAATCTCCCTGGATAGTCAATTCTTAGTTGTAACACCAGGTCCTTTGCCTTTTTAAATATGGTATTCTAGTCTCTCTGATCCTTTATTATGTATACTGCCCAATCCTGGTTAATCCTGACTGTTGCTCCTTGATATGTGAATTGTTCTTGTCTGGCAACTTGCTGTATTTTTGGCTTGACATTGTAGTTTTGTTGTTTTGCAACAATGTTCTTTGGGTTTTCCTTGTAGGATCTTTTTCTGAAGGTGATCAATGGATTCATTCATTCAATGAGTATTCTCTCCCCACACCTATACTCCCCTGTTTCTAGAATATTGGGGCAGTTTTTCTTAATGATTTCTTGTAGAATACTATCCAAGCTCTTTTTTTGGTCATAGTCTTCATGTGGGCCAATAATTTTTAAATTCTCTCTTCTGCATCTATTTTTCAGGTCAGCTATTTTGCCAATGAGGTATTGCACATTTTCTTCCATTGTTTGATTCTTGCTGTCACACTTGCCCTGTTCTAGTTTTTAATGTATGATTTTCTTCAGTTAACTTTTGTATCTCTTTTTCCATTTGGTTTATTCTACTGTATAAGGATATGTTTTCTCCAGACAATTTTTTCCTTCCTTTTCCAAACTGACGACTCTCTCATGCATACCTTTCATTTCTTTTCTCATTTTTCTCTTCTGTCTTTCTTATTTGCCTTTTGAAGCCTTTTATGAGCATTTCCAAGAAGCCTCTTTGCACTTGAGACCAATTTATCTCACTGTTTGAGATTTTCTCTGTGGATATTATGCCGTCTGAGCTTGCATTTTTGGTCTACCCTGTCAATATAGTAGCTTTCTATGGCCAAAGTTCTTTTCTGTTTCTTGCTCACTTGCTCATTTTCTTTCCTTTTGGTATTTCCTCTTTTTTTTTTTTTTTTTTTTTTTTTTTTACTTTTATGGTTGAGCTCTATTCCTGGGGCAAAGGTGGTCCTTGGCTTTGAGCACAGAGACTCCTTGTGTTTGCAGGGTGTAACTTTGCCTGGTTTCCCAGAATTTGCCTTCTGAGCTGTGACTGGAGGGTTCCCCACTAATCTGCTCCTCTACTGAGCCAGGACTGAGGATATCAGTTGCTGATTTGCTGTGATTAAGACCCTCTCATCAGTTTTCTCATACTCTTTTTGACATGGGTTGAACACTCTTTTCATCCTAGTGAGACTGACCTTTGTTGAAATTTTTTTTTATTGTCTTGATCCAGAGAGTGGATTCTTTCTTTCTGACTGTTCAGAGGTTTGGTTTCATGTGGATTTCTAGGGAATCTGGTAAAACCTGAGCAGCTTCCTGACTTTACTCCATCTATATCTGAGAAAATTATTATTAATATTCATGAAAAGGAAGGATTGCTGTTGGCTCAGGTTATCAAAGAAAGGCTCATGTTGAATGTGGGATTTTTCTTCTTCTTTGATAAATTGATAGGTTAGTGACAAATCGAGAGAAGGAACACAGGATGAACAATAGTAGAATGGAGCATGATGTCTGCAGGCAAATAGAGATGAAAAAAAACTAGTTTACCTGAGTCAAAGGATTTAAGTTGGGAAGATAAGATAGGATAGTAATGAAGGACTTTGGATGTTAAAGTGAATTGATCTGGTCATGAAGTGAGAAAGAAAGAGAATGAGTAGTGCTTTGGTGTCTGAATTGCTAAAATACATGAGTAAGACTTCTACTATGTTGGACCAATGCTGTAGAGGTAGATAAGACTGGATAGAGTGTTGGACTTGGAACCATGAGGACCTCAGTTGAAATCCTGCCTTAGATATTTATTAGCTATGTGACCCTGGGGAAACAATTTAACCATGGACCTTTTTTCACATCTATAAAATGAATGAGTTTGGACTTAAGAATATTAACTTTCGAGTTCACTTAATAGGCAGTCCTTCGGAGGAGGTACTTATTCCTATGTAAACTGTAAAGCTGCCTTCAGAGAGCTTCTCCAGAAAATTAGAAGCCTTGAAAAAATGAAGGGAAAGGATTAATATCCCAAGCTTCAGGGCTCCTCCATTACTTCCTATCATTTGGATTTGATCTTTTGACTTTTCAAGGAAGATGACCAAAAACCCAGCATCAGAGAAGATGAAGTTGGTTTCTTTTAGTAAGTAAGAATTTGTCCTCAAATTCTACCTGAAATTCAGTTACTTTTCTCTGGTTGAGATATTTCTATAGTTTGGTTAAATTTAAACTTTATTTCTTCTGTTAGGGGCTAGTTTTTGAGTTAGTTTTGAAGGCTTTTACAAATTCAAATTTCACCTCAGCTTTTGTCTTAGTACACAGTGCCATATCCTTGGCCCTTGGGGGAAAAAAAGTCATTGAATGAATTAAGTTTCTTACTAGGTCTATTATAACACTACATAGTTAATTTTGAAACTACATTGAGAATCATTGTAAACTACACTCAATCTCTCTTCTCTTCTGTTTTAATATTCTCTTCATACTCTAAATCATCCATGCCATTTTTTTTTACTAATTTGTGTATTATCACATCCGAAGAGAATGCAAAATACTGAAAGAATTAGTAAACAATTTGCTGCAGTCTCAGGGCATGGGTTAATATTTATCTTCAGAGATTTTTACAACAGATCATGACAATAATGGTACATATTAATCTCGGGGTGGGATAGAGGGAAAAGCAGAAGGATTCAGTGGATAAAGAAATTGTTTCAGAAATAGGACAACCTAATTAAAGACTTGTATGTGAAATATATGGACTGAAGTGAAGAAAGTGCTAAGCTTAAACACCAAGTAGGTTACAGTGAAAAATGGCAGGAAGAGTTGTAATGCTCAGGGAGAAACTGAGGCAGTATCACACAGTGGAAATTAGGTAATGCTTTATTGATGTTAATTGAGAGTTCAGAATCCATAGCTATGGATCAGGACTGGTGGGGCTCATGTCTCAAAGCACGAAGTCCAGCCCAGAGACTGACACACAGCAATGTCAGCCGACTGAATACAAAGTACTCAGCAGCACCATCAAGGGACTTCAAACATTATATAGGGTTCCTATAGCTCAGGGAGACAAAGAACTCATGGGAACAGCTGAGCACATCTGGTATCCAAGGAAACCATAAATTCAGTTCTGACAAGTAGGAGTAAAGGAGCCTTGAGACAGAAGACTGCTCATATAGGTCATAGATAAGGGGTAGGTTGAGGCTGACCATCTGGAGGTTTTATGATTACTTTGGGATGTGAGTCCAATTATTTCTGAAGGTCAGGAAGTGGGAATTGCTATCCTGGGACAGAGCAATTAAGGGAGACTGATACTGCAACTGAGGGAAACAGACAGTAACTGAGGGAGACTGAAACAGTAACTGAGGGAAACTGAGACAGTAACTGAGGGAAACTGAGACGGTAACTGAGGGAAACTGAGACAGGAACAACAGGGTCAGAAAGTCAGGAAGCCCTGAACTCCCACTCAGTCTCTACCACTTGATTACCTATGTGACCTTGGGTATGTCTCTACCTATTTGTTATTTGTAAAATAAGGATAATAAATAAATAAATAAATAAAATAATAATAAGAACTTTATAAGGATAACTTGAGGTAATATTTGCTAGTTGTTATAAATGATATAATTTATCATCATTATTATTGGCAGAGAGATTTTCCTTTTGAGGTTTCTATACACCAGTGTAGTCTCAGGGATTTTAGGATCAGGAAAAAAAAAAGAAAAAAAAAAAGAATATTAACTTTCTTTTCTCTCCAAATTTATGATCCTTTATGGAGAATTTTAATGGTTTGCAGGTTGGCCTAATACTTCCCAATTTTTCCCAGCCTATAAAGTAATAATAATAACAACAACAACCATTCATATAACAATGTGTACAATGTGTGCAAGAGACTATAGTCAGGAAGAGGCAAGGATGGAAGCCATTTTAAGTAGAAGGTTCCTGATGTGTGAATGTTTAGTGGTAGTGATATATTAGGGACTGTAATACAAGAGAAAGAGGAATACATTTGGAATCAAATCATTTAAGTTAAAATTCTGGCTCTTTCATTTTCTTCCCATGTTACTTTTGACAAAATATTAAACTTATATTGTTCCCAGTTTCCTTACCAGTAAAAGCAGGGGAATTTATTAGATGACCCCTAAGGTCCATTCCAGCTCTAAGTTATGACAAAATTCCTTTTAGAATTTTTGAAGCCCTTCACAATATAATTCCAGTCTACCTTTCTAGGTGTAGTATTTATACTTGCCTTCAGTAGTTTATAGTAAAATTAATCTGAACTTTGGGCTTCTCATCATTGGACTCTCCATCTTTAGCTTTATGCCTCTGTATAAACTCTTCCCTATTCTTGTAATATGCTTTTTCAACTTTCTTTTCCTGGTCTCTCTAGTTGCTAAGAGATCCTTGAAAAATTATGTTAATTTTATTTTGTATATCTATATATGGTATATATATACATATATATGTAGTATGTACTTTTATATATTCACATTTCACCCAATAGGATATAAGCTCCTTGAAGATAGGAACTGTTTTAAAATTATTTTCTTAAGTCCCCAGAGTTTTTCATAGTGCCTGATACATGGTAGATACTTAATAAATGTTTGTGATTTATAACCCTGTAATGAGAAAAGGGAGCCTTTAAAGTTGCCTGGGCAGAGAAATAACATAATGAAGGTACATAATATGTTAGGATGGTTAATCATGTTGAGTTCTAAAAATTTTAAATGTAGCACAAAAATTCAGCTATCAAAAATTATTAGATATTTTATAATTTAGATTTGGATATGAAAGCATATAAAAGTTAACTGATTTACTTTACTAATATTTCCAATTTTTTGTGAGAAAAGGCAAGGAGGAAAAGTCAGACATACACATATCACCATTTTAGATCACCTTTGTGTAGAAGATAAAATTTGGGTTGATAAGAAATGTCTTTAAAATAGCAATTAATTTCCATAATTTTAGAACAGGGATTCTTAACGTGTGTGTGTGTGTATGTGTGAGCTCATATGAAACCCTTTGTCATTCTAAGGTTATAGACACTTTCTCAGAAGAGTTTTTTTAATGTGGAAAATAAAATTTATAAGATTACAAAGATATTAGCTGTACTGAAATGTAATTATCAGAATATTAAAAAAAACCCTACAAATTCACTGATTCCAGGTTAAGAACCCCTGCTAGATGTAGTGTATCTTCTACTAGCTAGGGAGGTTACTACCATCACAACTTTGGGACAAAATTTCCTTGCTTGTTTTTCATTCTCAGTTTTTAGTAGCATAGCTATTATTAGAATCAAACTTTATTATTGACTCTTAGTTCAAGGGTTTGTTAAATTTAGGCTGGAGGTTATTTGGACATTGCCATATATACCAAATATAGACTTCTGAGGTTCATGTAATAGAGCAGAAATAAAATATTCAACTGCAAATGTATCTTCAGAGGAAGCTTACTGGCACAGTGGACAGAAATCCACTTCCTTCTTTAATGAAAAACAAAAGGAATAGATTGTCTTAACCTACAAGCTAGGTGGTACATTGGACAGACCATTAGATCTGGAGTCAGGAAGTTCTGAGTTCCCATCTAGGCACTTATTAGATGTATGACCTATGAATAGAAGGCCATATTATTTAATGATTCCCAGAATCACTTTGGGATCCTCTAGTGCCTCATTGGTATGAACAGATTATTGTTTTCCTCTTATCCCTGTTTGGCATGGGAGATTATTAATACAGAATGCTGCTTATATGATGTATAATGAATTAATTTTGTTTTATTGATTTTTCATTTTTCAAACTTTTGTTATAGGGATGGCTCACTATGTAAGGAAAGAGGAAAGGATATATTTGAAAGTGAATATGATATGTCAACGAAAGGTATCAGAAAAAGATAATTAATATCATTATGTTTAGTTAATTAATAAGCTTTCATCTAGCTCCAATTTTATATTACATATTTGTATTGGCAGAATGCCAGAAGAGATTTCTGATTGATAAAATGCTGGATAATGAGAGTTTGCATTTTGATGCCCTCTTTATACTCTGGCCTGTACTAATACTTTTCTCATCATGGGGTGGATGCAATTGTGTTTATCCTAACTTAAGATCTTATTATTAAATTTCCAATGGGAGCATTTACAACTTTGAAATTGGCCAATTGGGACTCGGTTTATTGTTTTGTTGATTATCTACCCTTCAGAAACTAATGAGGAAAATATTAATAATATAGATTAAATTTAAAAGTGTGTCAGACATGCTTTATTTTTTCCCCAGAGAGTCAGTTATTAAATGTTTATCAGCACAACCCTGATTGAGCATCACCCAGGGTTATTGAAGTCTGGGTTATCAGAGATCACCAGAGTGCAGCATCTGACAGGGCCTACCAACAAAGCAGTACTTTACCTGTAGGCATGATATATCTGAGAAATAACTTAGTTTAAGTCCTAGGAAGTTCCTCACCAGGATGTTTTCAGTATATTTTCTTCCATAGAAACTGATGCACACAATCTATTAAAGAAATAGGAACACCGATTTGTAGCTAGAAGAGTCTGTAGAGCCATCAAGTTCAGTCCTCATGATTTACAGAAGGTGAACCTAGGCTTAGGGAGTTAGAATATTTGCCCCATTTTATAGATAGCAAGCATCAGAGATGGAATTTGAACCCAGATCTTCTGATTCCAGAACTCTTTCTACCACTTTACAATGTGTTTCAACATAAGGATTTTCTACATTGCCAAAATCATAGATTCCTTAAAATCATTGGACTATTGGAGTTTGTAAAGTACTACTCATATTTTCTTGTTTCATTTAATTTTAGGCAGGGTACTATTCCCAGTTTTGAGATGAAGAAATTGAGGTAAAGAGACCCCATGTCTAATAAATGGTAGCACTGGAATTTGAAACCAAGGTTTCTGACTCCAAAGTCATTGTTCTTTCCCACTACACCATAGGTTTACTATATGTCACTGTACTATTGTTTTTGAAAAATTTAAAGTTAACACTTCTCAAAAGTCAGTGGAGGGATGCCTGGTTAATATGAATTAATATAATTAATATGAATATACAACACATAACAAATGAAGATCTAAAAACTGAAGAGGAATAAAGGATGTCATCAAAGAATTGTGTGATGAAAGCATTAGATAGGCTGATCAAAAGTCCAGGTGGAAGGATACAGGTGAGTAATCTGGTTACTTCTCTGATATTTTTGTATTATGAGGAGAAAGAGAAGAATACTCCAAGAATGTTGGGGAGGAATTCCTGTTTTGAACCTATGAGAAACTGGATAGGAATAATACACTGGGCTGACATGGATCCATTGCACTCTACCTACATATATAAAGGAAATATATACATGGATAGATGACATAACCAATCAATTTGAGTATGTAAAAACAGCTAACTATATTTTATTTCTTCCTTTTAGATCTTTCTACCTTCCTTCCCAATAAATAGATGCCATTTGAATAATCAGATGTATTAATGAATATCAAAACATCTCTCAAGTATTATTATGGGTCAAACATTGTGATAAGTACCAATGATCCCTGCTATGAAGAAACTTACTTTTTAACATAAAGACACAATATCTATATGTCTGTATCTCTCTATAAAATTAAAATTATAGTTCCCACATATACATGAAAATTGTGGCAAAGGAAGGTTTCCTGAGGTAGCTTGTTTCTTTTCTTCTTTCACCATCAGTGTTAGAACTGAAAGAAATCATCAACATCTGGCTTATCTGGTTAGTATATAGGCACTCTAAGTCTGTATACAACCATAGACTCTTAGAGTGAAAGCTTTAGCTATGGCCACTTAAACTTACTATCTTATCCTTTAAAACATTTCCATTCTTCTCTTGACATGAGAACAGATTGATCTTTCCCTGTTTGACCCAGAGATTCTGAAAGATATCTATAAAATCTATAAAAGAAAGACAAAAGAGATGGTAAATTGTGAACTTAAGGGAATTCTTAATCATAGGTCTCCTGAAAGCTTATTTTCATCCATGGAGAGTTTCACAGCCCAGTAACTTTGTCAATGACATACACAATAGATTGAAGATCAGCAGGTAAGAATAAGTTGCATTTTATATCTTGTTTCTTTTTATTTTTCTTACTGCTGAACTCTTCTTGTCTCTTGATTCTAAGTTGTCAAGGTTTGCTTCTTCCATTAACTTGGGATATAATCTTTTAATAGTGACATTCTTATAACTTGAACTTTTTTCCATTTTTATTTTCCCCAACCCCCACCTTATACATAATTGGAGAAGGGGAAAGAAGTAGAGAGTATGGAGGAGGGAGGAAAGTGTAATGGTATTTTTCCTTCATACTTGAAGAGTGAGCTTTACTACCCCTGATATTAGGTGACAGAGGCACCAGAGACATTCCTGAGGTTATATTATAGAAAGCAGAGACAGTAAAATAATTTTTGGAGTTAAGAATCCTTGAAAAGTAGCAGAACCATTGAAGTTTATTTGTATAAAGGTACTTAAAATCAGTGTGTGTATATATGATTTTTTTCTTTAACCTAAGTTTTAAAAAATTGTACAGCCTAAGTCTCTTTTTGTGTTATTGTGTAAAGCCAGCAACTATAGCTGGGAATAAGTGCATCTAAGCCTCTTTCTTATCCCTAAAAACTTTCTTGACAATACAATTTTCCTCTTTCTGACTTATGTCATGGGGTTTAGGTATTAAAAAAGTCAAATGTATTCTTTTCACATATCATATTTTTCTTTGACTTCAAGCAGTTTTAGATTCTCTTAGGGTGAGAAGAATCACATGTTTTTGTCAAAGTGCTATTCATTTTTTTGTTCCTTTAGTGTTTTGTGTGCATGTCAGAATTTATTAATGCTTTCTCTGGTCTTCCTTCAAATTAAAGTTCAGAAATAAAAGAATTCATTTTTTTTTCTACGAAGAAAGCTCAAACTGTTACTGTGAGAATGCTGAACCAAATGCTGAATGATTGAAAGGTGAATTTCACTCTCAGGAAATTCAGATTGAATTAATAAATAAACTCTTATAGACAATTTTGGAGGAGTATCAGTGATGACTTTGAAGGCTGGATTTCCCTTTTTAAATCATGGTAAAAGTTACTTCAGCTATTGGTTTGAGATGATGGGTTTACACTTTACTCCCATGTCAACAGGTTCCTATGACCTTCATAAAAACACAGCTGCCTTCATATGCTTAAATTCAATAAAGACAATACTATCTATCTTTTAAGGTTTGTAATGTGTTTTATAGACATTATCTCACATGAGGCTTTTAGCAACCGTAAGTTAGATAGTGCAAATATTTTTATCCCCATTTACAGATAAAAAGTTGAGTTTTTTTAAGGAAGAAAAATTAAGTGACTTGTCCAGGATCACTTACATAAGTGACTAAAGTAGAGTTCAAACCTTGTTTTTCTGACTCCAAGTATATCTATTACACAGAAAAATACTTTCCTTCTTTTAAAGTAAAGTAATTGGGTGTAGACTTCCTGGGTTTCCAACAGAGGCAGGAACTGAAGTGGACTTTGCCTGGGCCAAGAAGTATGCAACTGCCTACTAATTTAAGAATAGCAGAGGGTTCTCTATTACTTGTATACTCTTCTTGCCTATAATACCCACACTCAATAGAATATTAGTTCTTTGAGGGCAGGAGCTTTCAATTTTGTATTTGTACTCTCAACCCTTAGCACAGTTTTTGGAATGTAATAGGTACTTGCTGATTGTTTGTTCTTTTGATTAAAATGCACTGAAATGGATCCCTTTAAAAAATTGTTAATTTCGTTGGGCTGTTGTTCTGGAACCTCCCTCCTTCCTTATAGTGATAAGAAACGTATTAAAGTAGACAAGGCATGACCTTTCTTCTGGTTAGCCTATTTATTGTTTTTCTCCTGTGTTTATTAAGGAGTCTATCTTCAAGTAGGGGGAGTCTGAACATACTATTTGGATTTGACAAGTAATTGATGTGGGGAGTAAGTGCCCAACATAGTTTCCTTTCTTTCTTTTCTTTTTCTTCTTCTTTTTTTGTTTTTAGTACATTTTCATAGAAGCATTTTGTTCTTATCTTCCTTCTCCTACCTCTTTAAAAATTATTAACTTATTGGGACATTATGATTCTGCATCAGACTCCATCTAAAAAGCCATTAAGCATCCTGATTAGTTTTGGAGATGGTATAAAGATTGTTACATTATTGATTGCTGCAGCTGAAACCTGCATGCAGCATTTGTCATGGTGAAATGCTCTGATCAGAGAATAGAGAAAAATGGTTCTACATTGCGACAGTAGACATAGACCAGGTACTGGACCTAATGAGTCCTTAAAAAAATAGAGAAAATGACAGAATTATAGATGAGATGGTATCTCACAATGTGGTACTTGGAGGTAATGAGACTGATCCCTCCAACCACATGGGAAATCTAGTCTTATTTTTTTATAGTCATACTTTGCTGCCCTCATCCTTACGATCTCCTTGTAGAGATGAAGTTGAGTGAGCCCTTTTAACCAATTCACATTTAGTTGCTTGCTAACTGGCAGGGTGGACATGTGGGTTTGGCAGTTATTTTATTTGGAGGTTTTGTATTAGCATCTAATATGAAACACTGCTATTTGCTCAGCAGGATGAAGCATGCAGTTATGTTTGTTTCAAGCAGTAATAATCATACACGACTTCTGATTTCATTAAGGTATTGAGGGAGAATTTGCCTCATAGCATTAATTTTCCTTAAGATTGCCCTTTCCCATACAGCCAGCTCTATTATCTAACATCTGTATATTTCAGTCTGAATTCTATTGCTTCCCTACCTTCTTATGTGGCATTTTTAGGAATCCTGTCAAGAGAAGTTCTGGGATCTGTGACAAAATGGCTTAGAGAACCAGCTCTTCACTACACATATGTAAACAAAGCCAGCAGCAGGGTCAGTCAAGGTCCTTGGGAGGCAGGGACCTGAAGAAAGGATGACAGCACTACAATGAGCCTGAGTATCCAGTTCAGTCTCCAGGGAGTCTTGATATGTGAACTGAAGAGGATTAAGTAGCCCTGGGAGGATAGATGCCATTACTATTCAGGGAGAAACTTGAATGGCAACAGCAGTCACCCTGAACCAGAGGTTGGAGAAATTGTATTTGAAGTTTCTTCCTATGGAATGTCTGCAGGCAAAGGAAGTCCAGGACAAATCTGAATTGTATCCAGTTACATATGCAGTCCACTTTGGGAGGCAGTATGGCACAACAGAGAGAGTTGGCTGTGAAATCAAGATTACCTGCCTCTGACACACTTTGTCTCTGTGGTAATAGGCAAATCACAAGTCCTTAATATTTTAAATAATTTTCTAAGGGTATAAATTGCAGAACAACGAGTGAGCTACATTGGTAAAGGGAGTTTCCTCACTAGAGTTCTCTTTACTAATGAAATCACAAGTCCATACCCATTCTCCCAAACAAACAAAAAATGTTTTCCATAGCTGAGAAAAACATCTTGAATCTATAAAAGCAGTCTAATTTATTATTATGTTAATAAGCTACATTAATATATAATAATCATTAAATTATATCAATAGAGATATACTGTTATATTAATAATTGGGGGCATATACATAGTTATACTTTGAAAATATTAATACCAGGGGGCGGAGCCAAGATGGCGGAGTGAAAAGGTGACTTTCTGCCTCTCCTCCGATCTCTCAAATCAACAATAAAATAAGCCTCCGAACTGATCTTCAAGTCAACGAACTCAGAAATATTTGGGCACAGCTCTCTGGATAACTTCATATCAGGTTAGTCGGACTCGGACAGAGAGATAAATAGACGACAACTGCGCAGGCCGGAAGTGAGGGTGGGACTCAGCTCAGCTCATCGTGGAAGAAATTCCAAACTCCAAACTCCAAATTCCAAACACCTGGAGTTTATCTGAGGCACTCGGGACACTCTGCCCTGATTGGGGGCAGGTGTTCTGGCAGACTTGCCTTGTTTAAGGAGTAATTCGGACTTAGTCCTAGCCCCCACCGGCCCAGCACCTTAAGTCAACTCGCCCGAAGTGCCCCAGGGCAAAGCTTTTTGCAGCCGCCGCTTTTT
>JAJPUD010000460.1:96967-148137 GCA_023553655.1 Myrmecobius fasciatus | reverse complement strand
TTTTTTTTTTCTTGTAGATAGGATTTTTCTTGCATAACTTCTCAAGCATTTCAACATTATTAGCATGTAGTGGACTTCCTGCCATCTAGGGGAGGGGAGGGGACTGGGGGTAAAATTTGTAATGGAAAGCTTTGTAAAGATCAACGTTGGGGAACTACCCATACATATGTTATACAAATAAAAAGCTTCAATAAAAAAAATATTAATACCAAATCTCAGTGACAAAATTGTCCCTTTAATACTTCAATGGATCTGTGAAATCACAGATATGAGTACTCCTTTTAGTGTTAAGGATTGCAAAGCACTCATAGCTTCAGATCTTCTTTGATTCCTGTCTCTTTTTTTTTTGTGGAGTACTCGGGGTTAAGTGCCTTGCTTAGGATCACAAAGTAGATATCTAAGCTGGATTTGAACTTAGGTTTTCCTGATTGCAAGGTCAGTGCTCTATCCATTGTATCACGTACCTGTCCCATCTGCCCATATTCCTTTAAAAATCTTCCTGAGAAGTCTCCCTCTATTATGAATCTTCAGCATTCTTTGGGCAGACACTATTCAAGTTTGTATGTTATCTCTCATTCTCATTACATGAGTGGATCACTTTCTTTCTCATTCTATATTTCCTTGCACTCTTTCTTGTGTATAAATCATCTGTAAAGTGTTTCAGAATACATATGCTCATGACAGCTCTTTATTGTTCTTTGAATCACCGGCAATTTTGATTCTTCAGAGATTTTGACATTCTATGGTTTATAAGGATATAACATTGTAAGAACATTGGCATTGAGAAGATGGTTTTTTGTGCCATGGATAAATTTTGGATCATTAAAAACATTGTATGACATACCAAATGCAATATAGCTTGTTCTCTTTTTCTTGTTCAATTCTGGGCACAGCTCATTGTCAATTTGTAGTAGCTGTCCAGCATCAGTGTAACAGTGGACTAATTCAATGGGCATCCAGTAGATGGACAGTTTAAGTGTTATAATCAGTCATAGGCTGGACAAAATACATTCTTCATCCTTTTGACAAAAGAACAGGTAGATGTTCACAAATGATTTTCCATGACATACTACACCTTCAATTCCTCAAATGTTTGAAAGGAATAAGGTATGATCCCACTGTTTGTTATTTGTTTATGATAACAGTGACTTTGACTTGGTAAAGTAAAACAGCATTAAAAACCGTCAGTCAATAAAGTATCTCTATGCATAGGTTAAAATTAGATGATATTCCTTGACAGATAAGATTGTTCAGTGATCCTCTAATTATTAACAGCAAGTGACACATAAATCAGGGAGACATATACACAATAAATGCCACAATAAAAGGTCCAAATGGTACAGAGCCAGCATAGATGATTTCAAATGAAATTATGCTAATTGCATGAAGTCCTAGAATATGTAAGTGCTTTCTTAATGAGATCAAAGACATCACAGCCACTCAAGATGGGCCATACAATTTGCAGAGGAAAATGGTTTACCGCAAGAGATAAAGAAATAATTAAGAGACCATCTCTGCTTCAGGAAATATGTTATTTTGTAGCAGGGGGAGGAGTGGTAACAACAATAATTAATAAATACACAAATAACTATAATACAAGGTAGACTTGAGAAGCAGTATGAAGCAGTGGAAAGTCCATTGGACAAAAAGTCAGGAAGACCTGAATGTAATTCTGTCTTTGACATTTAATAACTCTGGGACTATGGGCTTCTCTGTTAAAGAAAAGTCAGTAGTAAACCGATTTAAAGCTAAAAACTATTGGTAGAATAACAAGAAAATGCTAATAGCATATTGGATTTAGGGATCCTGAAAGAAATAGATATAGTCAGAGAGTTAAAGTTATGGATTTAAAGACAGATTACAATATCTCTCCAGATGAGAAATTTAAGGAGGAGGGGAAGAGAGAGAGAAGGGAAAAGAGAGAGAGAGAGAGAGAGAGAGAGAGAGAGAGAGAGAGAGAGAGATGGACAGAGAGGGAGAGAGAGAGAGAGCTAGAAACACACACACAGGGTTTTGTCTTTGAAAAAGAGTGAAATTATAGCTCCCTGTCACTTTAAAGTCAAGTGAAAATCCCTCTTTTTAGCATTGCAAACTCCAACATTCCTTTGCCGCCTTATAAATTACTTCCCTTTTGTACCTAGAACATAGCAAGAACTTAATAAATAGCTGCTGATTGATTGAAAACTCTACACATCAGGCAAATTGATCTTGCTCATCATATATAATACTCCACCTCCTCTCTCCATGCTTTTGTACTACATTGTCCTCCATTCCTTCAGTGCACTCCACCTCTTAGATTTCCTAATTTCCTTAAAAGATCAGCTGAAGTATCAAGTTCTACATGAAACCCTTTCTGATCTGCTCCCATTGCTTCCAATTATTTTTCTTCACCAAGTGACCTTGTATTTATTTTGTATGTATTTTCCTTACTTTAATGAATGCCTATTGTCTTCATTGATATATATTTTTCCTTTAGAGTAAGGACTATTTGATTTTTCAATTATATTCCCAGTGCCCAAGACAGTATCTGATATATTGTAGAAGCTTAATAAATGGCTATTGATTAATTGTCTCAAGGCAATTCTTTAGATACTTCTTTACCTTTTGTCTTATCTCTCTCAAAATTCCCCTATTTTTCTCTATACTCTTTTTCATCTTTCTCTTTCAAAGAAAGCAATTTTCTTCCCTTCTCCCTAAATCTGTCTCCTGCATTTGAGCTTTTCGATCTCTTTTTCCTACTGGTTTCTTCAGAGTATAAGCTTATCAAGGTCAAGAATGATTTCATTTTTGTTTTTGTTTCCTCAGTGTCAAGCATAATGCTTGGCACTTTGCAGGTACTTAATTAACATTTATTGATTGATTGCCTGACTCTTGTCTCTCAATTGCTTCATTCAGGAGATGTATAATAAGCTTTCATTATGGACTTTGAACTATGTTTAGTGATGGGGATAGAAAGATGTAAAAACACATCTTTCTATCTCCATCACCAAACACAGTCCCTCTCTTCAAGGGGTTCACAATTAATTAGAGAGGATGTGGCAACAACACTAAATATAAAAGGAGGTGGAAAGTAATGAAAAGGCAAAAATGAGGTCCAAATACAGAGGTATAAGAACATTTGTGGAGAGAGTTCTTTTTCTGCTGTAGGAATGGGGAAAAAAAAAAACTTCACGGAAACTTGAATTGTTCTTTGAAGAAAGAAGCAAACAAGTTTTTGTTTAATATTGAAATGTAAGGAACAACAAGTTGAGAGAAGGGGATATATGCATTACAAGCATGGAGAATCCACTGTATATAGATAGGACCAGATGCTATATAATTATAGGACAATTCTAAGTTCCAATTGACTAGATTGTGGAATCCATGAAAGGGAATAATAATATTTTTCTTTGTCTACGAACTTTATTAGACTTCTTTTATTTTTTTATCTAGATTATTATCTCTCCTGCAATTTGTGTCATTCAACAAGAAGTGATACTGTATAAAAATAAGAATAACTCATATGTAAAGAAGACTAGATCATAAACTTAATTATAGGAAAAAAGATTAATGAAGTGTTAATTATAAAGTATTGTAAAATTGCAAGGTGTTAATTGTCCCTTATGTCCATTTTGAGGTGCTAATTGGTTATTTGAGTGAATCAGAAAGATAGGAAGGTGGCAAGCTGTTAAGTGATTTAAAAGCCACACAGAGTTTTTTATACTTCTGGAGGTAATAGGGAGCCAATAGAGTTTATTGAGTAGGGGAATGATATGGGAAGAACTGTATTTTAAGATAATTACTTTGTCAGTTGAGCGAAGGAGTGACTAGCGTGAGGAAAGACTTGAGGCAGAGACTCAGAAGACTATTGCAACCAGAAGACTATTGCAACATTCCAGGTATAAGGTGATGAGAGATTATACCAGAGAGTTGGTAGTGTAACAAAAGGAAAGGGATCACATATAAGATATATTTCAAAGGTAGAATTGACTACCAAATGGAAGCTGGGGAAGTGAGAAAGTCAGTGAGGATTCAAACATCATGCAGAGGTTGCAATCTTGGTTGACTGGGAAGATAGTGTTGCCCTTTCCTTGACAGTAATAGATAAATTCAGAATATGGAAGGAATTTGTTAGGAAAGGTATGGAGTTGAGTTACTTTTGGGTATGTTGAGTTTAGAATGTCTATAGAAATCCAATTTCAGATATCTAACAATCAGTATAGGTTATAGATTAAGATATAAGATATAGATAAAATGTAAGCTAGATATGAGATAAGGTATAATTAAGAGATAGGTTAGGGTTGGATAAACAGTTCTAAAAATCAATGTCAAGTGAATCTTGGGAGCTAATGGGATAACCAAGTGAGATAGTAAAGAGGAAGAAGGAGAAAGAACAAAGGACAGAACCTTGAGACCTTGAGGGCTGCAAATGGATAGCAGATTCAGAAATAAAATCCTTATCCAATCTCTCAGCATATCTCCTTACCTGTGGAGAAGGGACCTCCCAAGTATTAGTAGTAGATAGGGAATGGCTCCTCCTCCCATTCATGATTGACCCACAGAGAATGAGTTTCATCTGATGGAGAAAGGAGGCAGTTATTGTCTTATCATTATTATTATTTATTTAACAGCCATGCCCGTGGGATCCTAAAGACCTTCTTACTCCTCTGAAAATTTTCTCTTTTCTGTTTGTCAAACTTTTCTTTGGTCACAAATTCCTTCCCCCTCCATAGGTCTGAGAGGTAAACCATCCTACATTGTTCTAATTTGTTTATAATATCATTCTTTATGCCTAGATCATGAATCCATTTTGACCTTATCTTGGTATATGGTGTTAGGTGTGGGTCAATGCCTAATTTCTTCCAGACTAGTTTCCAATGATCCCAGCAGTTTTTGTCAAATAGTGAGTTTTTATCCCAAAAACTGGGGTCTTTGGGTTTATCGAACACTAGATTACATTTGTCATTGAGTATTTTGTTCTGTGAACCTAACCTATTCCACTGATCCACTACTCTATTTCTTATCCAGTACCAAATGGTTTTGGTGACCACTGCTTTATAATATAGTTTTAGATCTGGTGCAGCTAGGCCACCCTCCTTTGCATTTTTTTTCATTAATTCCCTTGAAATTCTTGACCTTTTGTTTTTCCAGATGAATTTTGTCGTTATTTTTTCTAGTTCAGTTAAATAATCTCTTGGGAGTTTGATTGGTATAGCACTAAATAGATAGATTAGTTTAGGATTCTTATATTATATTAATGTTAATATTATATTATGTTAATTATGGATCAAAAGAAGATACTTGATGTAGGAGATGATCCCAGGAGAAAAAAAACCAAACACTTCTACTTCTATTCAAGGAAAGTTCAAATCAAAAAAAATAGTGCTAGATGGTGATATGGGTTTCTTCACATGGACACTTAATGAACATTTGTTATTTGATTGTTTCCTTCCACCTAGGCTAGTATGTCTTCAAAATTATTTTCATTTAAGGAAATGAAATTGGTCTATAGATATTTGGGAGGAATTAGGATAGAATTTTTTTTTGTCAGGTTGTTATAAAGTAAGCATCTCAATGAAATCTGAAGATACATTGTACAATATAAACTGATAAATGTGGGATGTACTACTGAAACTTTGCAAGTTAGTAAAAATGTTTTAACGATTGACACTTTTTGCAAGAGTATCTGCAAATTGGATTTAATTAGTAATCATTTGTTAAAGGTAGTTTTCCTGGCAGCTAATGTGTTAATTAATGTAATACAGATGGAAAGTGAGATTTAACTTGTCTTCACAGCTTACATGAAATAGAAGTTAGCATTTATCTAGATATGAGACAAATTGGTATTTTTTCCTAACTCTGATTTTATCTCTTTATTTATGTTCTATGTTTTTGCTAATAAAGATTATTACTCAATGAGCTGAACCAATAATTGACTCCTCCTAACATCTCACTTACATGAGCCTCCACCTCCTAATAGCACCAAACCAAGTTGAATAACCTGAAGGGTAATGTGACACTGGCATTGAAATCAGGAATATCTGGGTTCAAATTTCACTTCATTAACTGTGTTAACTCTTAGTAAATCACTGCAACCTATCTGAAGCTTATTTTATAAAATAGATGAGAAGGAAGGGAAAGAAAACAAAAATTTTCATTGTTCCTACTATGTGCCAGATATGTGCCAAGTTTTTTTTTTTTTTTTTAACAAATATTATCTCATTGAATCCGCATACAACCTTGTCAGGTTGACACTGTAATTGCCCTCATTTGGCTTTGAGGAAATTACAACAAAGGTTAAATGATTTGCTTAGGGTCACATGGCTAGTAAGTGTCTGATGTCAAATTTGAATTGGTCTTCCTGAATTTATTCCCAGCATTCTCTTCACTATGCTACTTTACTGCTTCTTGGTGAATGGAAATAACAATATATGTTGCATTTCTGTGCAGAGTTGTTCAGAAGTTCAAATGAAAATAAAATACATTTTAAAAGAAATATGGAAATTAAAAAATGATCTTGATATATTCTTGACTTTTTGTTTCTTCAGATGAATTTTGTTATTTTTTCAAGTTTGACAAATTAATTATTTGTTAGTTTGATTTTGTTGCATTGAAGGTTGGGCATAGTTTAAATAGTTCTACAGAATGGTTGGATTAGTTCACAATACCACCAACATCTCGATTTTCCTACATTTCCTACATTTTCTCCAACATTTATAATTTTCCTTCTCTGTCATTTTAGTCAATCTTATAGGTATTTGTTGTTTTAATTTGCATTTCTCTAATCAATGGTGATTTAGAGTTTTTTATATGACTGTAAATAACTTTGATTAATTCTTCTGTAGGCTGCCTCTTTATATCCTTTGACCATTTATCAATTAGGAAATAAGTTGCATTATTGTAAATTTGTAAATTTATCTATATAATTGAGAGTTGAGGGCTTTATTAAAGAAAATTGAAGTAATTTTCCCCCTTCTCCCAGTTTTCTGATTTCCTTCTAAGCTTGACTGCATTAGTTTTGTTTGCATAAACCCTTTTTAATTTAGTATAATAAAAATTATTCATTTTACACATTTAATTTTCTGTATCTCTTGTTTGATAATAAAATTTCCCCTTATCATAGATATGACAGTTAAGTTATTATTCCAAGCTCCCCTTATTTGCTTATGGTATTACCCTTTATCTCGAAATCATAGGGCCATTTTGATATTATCTTGGCATATAGTATGAAGTTTTAGTCTATACCTAGTTTCTGTCAAACTGCTGTCTGGTTTTCTCAGCACTTTTTTTTTTTTTTTTGTTAAATAGTGAGTTCTTATCCTCAAAATCTGGGTCTTTACATTTATCAAACACAAGATTACTATGGCTGTTTCCTGCTGTATATCTAATCTATTCCACAGATCTACCACTCTATTTTTTTAGCTAGTTCCAGATTGTTTTGATGATTACTATTTTGTAATGCAGTTTGAGACCTGGTATATCCAGACCTCTTTCGTTCACATTTTTTCATTAATTTCTTTGACTTTTTATTCTTTTAGATTAATTTTATTAGTTTTTCTAGCTCTTTAAAATAATATTTTGGTAGTTTGATTCATATGACACTGAATAAGTAAATTAATTAGATAGGTTATTATTATTATTACATTGGTTCAATCTACTCATGAGTAATTGATATCTTCCTATTTTTTTTAGACTTGACTTTGTGTGAAAATGTGTTTTATAATTGTGTTTATGTAATTCCTGGGTTTGACTTGGCAGGTAGATTTCATAGTATTTTGTATTGTCTACCTTTTCTTTAAATAGAATTTCTTTTTCTATCTCTTCCTATTAGATTTTTTTCATTATATACAAAAATAGTGATGATTTATGTGCATTTATTTTATATCTTGAGACTTTATGAAAATTGCTAATTGTTTCAAATAATTTTCAAAATTGATTTTCTGTGATTTTCCAAGTATACCATCATGTCATCTATAAAGAGTGATAAGTTTTGTTTCTTCATTATCTATTCTAAGTCCTTAAATTTCTTTTTCTTCTCTTATTGCTATAGCTAGCATTTCTAGTACAGTACTGAATAATATTGGTCATAGTAATAACATGCTAGTTTTATCCCAATCTTATTGGAATAGTTTTTAGCTTATGCTCTTTACAGATAATACTTCATATTTAATGAAATTTAAAGGCTTATTGCCTATGGTCAGCTAGTAAGTGGTTAGTAGTATGGTCAGTTTGTAAGTATTAGAACAATAATGGTCTTCTGATTCAAAGATCAGTGTACTTTCTGGTATGCTAAATAAATAATTAGGATTATAGAAATTTAGAGCTGCTGGGATTTTGTAATATTACTTATTCTATTTTGCTATGTACTAGTAAGAATATAAGGTTTCTAAACAAGGCAAGATAGACATCAGAAACATACTAAGGAGTCAGCTTACTCTCCATATTTTCCACTTTCAAAGTTTATTTCTACCTCTGTATCTGGAGTTTTTTTCTTAAGGTAGTCTGAAATGGCATATTCTCTCTTGAAGAGGGAATGTCTCTTTGCCAAATGTTTTGAACTTATCCTCTTCTCACAATGTCATGTAGCATTGCCTCAGCATCTCTCAACCAATTGGGCAAATTTCATGTGTAATGCTCCAGACTTAAGTACCTGTGTTATATTTTCAATCTTCAATAAATGGTTATCCATCCTATTTTTATTGTCTAGTGAAGGATATTCAACTAGCCTTGGAAATTAGTAACTTTCATTTTATTTATTTTTCCATAGGAAAAAATGTTAGAGAATCATTTAGAAAGATGTTATTTTCTATATTTTAAATGATCTTTGGGTTTTTATAAACCACATAGCCAAGATTCAGTATATTATTTATAAAAAATGTTTTATTGATGCATTGTCTTTACATCATAGTTGTTTCTTTAAGGGTACTTGACTCTTGCTTTCTTTTCTAGACTGGACCCTCTTTTGTGACAAAGAGTAGCATTTCAGCAAAAACCTTTGATATAGTGATAGAATCTAAAATTATATAAAAATGCTGTCCAAATAGTTCCTCACTTCTTTGCCTTCAGGAGGAAGGTATGTTGCACTTTCCATTCTCTGAAAAATTCTAGTGAATTCAATTTTAGATTCCTCCATGGGCTTGTGAGATATGCTTTCCTAACAATTCTGGAGCTGTAGAATGGCTCTAAAGTCAGCAACCTTTAATTAAGCTTTGATTCTGGGATGAAATAAGACACAAGTTTCTGAAATTTAACAAAGGAAGTGGTTTACTTTCCTCTAAAACAGCAAGGATACATAATAAAGATACAGTGGAACTTAGTTTCTCTGTTTGTAATTTCCCTCAGCTCCCTCTGAAAATACATTTGGTCACTCAATCATTGGGGTACAATGACACATATTATCTTGATCATCTGCCAACTCTGAGAAGCAGTAACTGCATGATATTGGGACCTTTTATGATCTTAGACCAAAAAACTGTATCAGGGAAGCTGGGAGTCATCAAGTTGTGAGGGGGAAGAAATCTCTGCCAGGGTAAGGAAGGCTGAAAATGCTATTCTACCAGATCTGTTGGTTTTATTTCCCCATTTGTAATGGGATGAATGAAAATATCTGCTTCCATAAAAATTGTAGGAACATCTAAAAAATAAACCAAAATGAATTCAATCTTTAAATTGATTTAAGTTCCTTAGAGTCTGAGTTATATTATTTTTGTGAGTTGCTTAGCTAGTAGAAGTGCAGCATCAATCATTTTACTTCTCTGCTACATGATACATCATGCCAGTGGAAAAACCTTATAGAGTTCCTAGAAAATATCATAAGGGATTAGAACTCAAGAACTTAAAAAAAATCACACTTCTCCCACTCTTCCACACAACACCTTCCCACTCTCCATCTTCCAAAGAAAGCAAAGAACAGAAAGACAAGATGATACCAGTAACAATGATAATAGTTGACAATTAGTGTTTTAAAGCTACAAAACATTTTACATAACTTCATTTGCTCCTGCAACAATTTTGTGATAAGTATAATGCACATTATTATTCTTATGTTATAAATGAGGAAACTAGGATTATTTTGATTTACTTCAGGTCATGAAACTATTAAATAACAGAGCTTGAAGTCAAAGTCACATCTTTTGATTCCATTACCGATGTTTTCTCCATTATATAAATTTCAACAGTAGGGCAGTTTCAAAATAGGTTACAATTTCCATTGGTTATCTTCTATAAACCACCACCATCACTACCACCAACAAAGGCCTTTTCCTGTGAGGTACATATATTGTCTGTCCAAGATGAAGAGCAAAATGTATGTCTCAATTTTGAACCTAAATAGAGAAAGAGATAGTAGAGGGGCAGAGCCAAGATGGCAGAGAAAAGCCAGGAAGCTACTTGCACTTTCCCAATTTTCCCTCAGAAATAATATTAAATCAAGTTTATAAAATAATTTTGGAGTGACAGAACCCACAAAAATGACAGAATAAAACAATTTTCCAATGCAAGATAACTTAGAAGGAATTCAGAAAAAGTCTGTCTCAATTGGGTAAAAGGAGAATGTAGCACAGCATTGAGGGTATCCAGGCAAGCCATTAGGAGGTTCTTAGCCATAGCATATATCAGCAACTGAGACCCTGTGTTTTTAACTTAGCAGGCAAGTGGTACAGCAGGCCATCTGTGAGGCCTCTAGTCTCAGAATAGCAGGTAAACTTTCAGACTCCAAATCCAGAGCATGGCAACCTTGACTAGGTCAGGCCACCCGAGTATAGTAGGCAAGCTTCCAGCCCAAGAAGCCCCAGCACAGAAAGTCAGTAACCAGATTCCTTTGTGCCTCCCCCCACCCCCACAAGAGTGCCCTTTGTACTCCAGGAGAGAAGAATTCAACTTTTAAAAATGAGAATAAATTTTAAAAAGGACATCTGACTCTAGAAAGCTACTGTGACAACAGAAGATCAAAATGGAAATTCAAGAGGACAACAATATCAAACTGCTTACTTGTGAAGCCTCAAAGGGGAATATGAATTGGTCTTAGGCTCAAAAAACCTTATTGGAAGATCTCAAAAGGGATTTTAAAAATCAAGTAAGAGGGGTAGAAGGAAAATTGAGAAAAGAAATGAGAGTTATGTAAGAAAATTATGAAAAAAAAGAACCACTGAATTGGAAAAGGAAGCACAAAAAATGAGTGAAGAAAATATTCTTAAAAAATACAGTTGACCAAATGGAAAAAATCCACTGGGGAAAAACTCCTTAAAAATAAAATTGGCCAAATGCATAAGGAGTTACAAAAAGCTTACCAAAGAAAATAATTCCTTAAAAATTAGAAGCAGACAAATAGAAGCTAAAGAATTTATGAGGTATCAAGAATCAGTCAAACAAAATCAAAAGAATGAAAAAAATTCAAGAAGATGTAAACTACCTCATTGAAAAAAATCTGACCTGGAAAACAGAATCAGGAAAGATAATGTAAGAATTATTGGAGTATCTGCTTAAATTGATCTACATGTTCAGGCTCATACCAATCAAACTGTCAAAAAATATTGTATAGAACTAGAAAAAGTAACAACAAAATTCATCTGGAGGAACAAAAGATCAAGAATATCAAGGGAATTAATGGGAAAAAAAATTACAAAGGATGATGGCTTAGCAGTACCAGACCTAAAATTATAATATAAAGCAGCAGTCATAAAAATCATTTGGTACTGGCTGAGAAATAGATTGATGGATCAGTGCAATAGGTTAGACATACACAACACAATAACCAATGCCTGTAGTAATCTAGTTATTTGATAAATCCCCAAAATCCAGATTCTGGAATAAGAACTCCCTCTTTGACCAAAATTGCTGGGAAAACTGGAAAATAATGTCAGAAAGTTGGCATAAACCTATGTTTCACACCCCATACCAAAATAAGATCAAAATGGATACATCATCTGGGCATAAAGGGTGACATCATAAATAAAATAGGAGAACAAGGGATAATTAACCTATGAGATCTTTGGAGAAGGGAGGAATTTATGACCAAAGAAGAATGAGAGTACATTATGAAAGACAAAATGGACAACTTTGATTATATTAAATTAAAAACATTTTGCACAAACAAAACCAACAGAATACAAGATTAAAAATAGCTGAGAAAATTTTTTACAGCCAGTGTTTCTGATAAGGCTCATTTCTAAAATATATAAAAACTGTGTCAAATTTATAAGAATATAAGTCATTCCCCAATTAATAAGTAGTCCAAGGATATGAACAGACAATTCTCGAATGATGACATTAAAGCCATCTATAATCTTATTGAAAAATATTCTAAGTCACTATTGATTAGAGAAATGCAAATTAAACAACTCTGAGGTACCAGTGAAAAGAACAATATATGTTGAGAGGGATTGTGGGAAAACTGGGACACTAATGCATTGTTAGTGGAGTTGTGAACTGACCTCTAGTCTGGAGAGAAATTTGGAACTATGGTCAAGGGACTATAAAATTGTGCATACCCTTTGACCAAGCAGTACCACTACTGCATCTGTATTCCAAGAAAATCATAAAGGAGGGAAAAAAGGGACTCACATATGTAAAAATGTTTGTAGCACGCTTTTTGTGGTAGCAAAAAATTGGAAAATGACTAGAGATACCCATCAATTGTAGAATGGTTGAATAAGTGGTGGTATATGAAGGGAATGGAATATTATTGTTCTTTTTTTTTCCTTTTTTCTGTTTTATAAATTTATTTCATTTGGAAAAACAGTGTGAGAAAAAAAGAAAAACAGAAAAAGAATACAAAACAAAATAAAGCAAAACACAAGAGAACATTTTCATGGACATGCCATGTTCTTCCAGCAGAACATGAGGGAGGATTCAAAATATATAACAACAAATTGCCAGATCAAGAAAGTATATGTAGATTATTAGTAGAAATCATATTCATGAATGTCCATTTTTTTCTTTACTTCCTTGTAACTTGTTTTTTGGTTCTCTGCTGTGCACTTATTTACTTTATTCATTTTTTTCTCTTTCACCCTCTCCCATTCCTAAGCAAGTTGCATTTAAGAAAAGATATATCTCTATATAGATATATAGATATATACATACACACACACTCACACACACACACACACACAAACACACACACCCTCTACATATATAAATTTTTTCCTATCCTGCTGACTCTTTCATTAAATTCTGCTCCATAATTTGCCTTGCTATTATTTAACTTCCCCCACCGAAGAATCCCTCCCTTGTCTTTTTTCCTCATTCTTTGCTTCTCCATCTACCAATACATCCCCCTTTTTCTTTATAGATTTTGGAGGGTGCTATACCTTTCATGATATTATATATGTAATGATTGAACTATTGAACCCATTCCTGAGGTGAATAGGTTTTCAGAACTATGAGCCTTCCTCCCCAGCTAATGCTTCTGTGTCTATTCTTCCTCTACATCTCATTTGTATAACATGATAATTGTTTTTAACCTTAACTCTGTCCATCTTTCTTTTGAGCTGCCCTATTGTTGATGTAAATATTAAACATATAATATATATATTTACCATGTTAAAGAAAAAAAATACAGTTTGTCTATGTTGAGTTCCTTAAAATTGATCTTTTATGTTGGCTTTTATATGTTAAATTTTCTGTTAAATTCAGGTTTGGCTGATGGAAAGTCTTGAAAAATCTGCATGTTTATTGAAGCTCCATTTTTTCTCATTCAAAATTATAGACAATTTTACTGGATATGATATTTTTGGCTGTAGGCCGAATTCTTTTGATTTTCAGTACATATGATTCCAGAATCTGTGGTCTTTTATTGCAGCTGCTGATAAGTCTTGTACAATTCTAATTGTAGCTCCAGTATATTTGAATTGTTTTTTTCTTGTTTCTTGCAAAATTTTCTTTTTCATCTGGGAGTTTCAAAATTTGGTAATAATATTCTGGGATGTTTTCCATAAAGGATCTCTTTGGAATGGTGATCAGTGGATTTTTTTTTTTCTATTCTACTTTCTCTTCCTATTCTATCACTCCAGAACAGTTTTCTTGGATTATTTCCTGCATTATTGTGTCAAGGTTCTTTCTGGTCACAACTTTCAGGCAATTTAATAATTCTTATATTTTCTCTTCTGGATTTGTTTTCTAAATGTCATTTTTTCTTATAAGATGTTTCATATTCTCTTCTATTTTCTCATTCTTTATAATCTGCTTTGCTATTTCTTGGTCTCTCATAGCTTCACTAGCTATGAGAAGAAAAAAAAAGAGTGGGGGAAATTGGGAGAGCTTGAAATTTACTAACTTACTCCACCACCTTTCGAGAATCCTCTCCTGGGATATTATTCTATAAAAAATGTTGAACAAGCTGATTTTAGAAAGACCTGGAAAGATCTACATGAACTCATGCTGAGTGCAACTATCAGCAAGAATGTGCAATGATCAACTAAGAAAGATTTGGTTCTTCTCAATGGTTCAGTGATCCAAGGTACTCCCAATAGACTTGGGATAAAAAAGTCATCTGCATCCAGAAAAGAATTATTGGGGTTGAATGTAAATCAGTACATGCCATGTTCACTTCTTTTTCTCTGTTTTTTTTTTCCTCCCATGGTTTTTCCCATTTGTTCTGATTTTTCTCTTCCTACATGATTCATAAAACTGTGTGCATTAAAAACAAACAAAAAGGGGCAGCTAGGTCATGCAGTGGATAGAGCACCAGCCCTGAAGTCAGAAAGACCTAAGTTTAAATCTGGTGCATAAAAGCAAAAAAAAAAAAAAAAAAAACCAAAATAAATAAATAAATAAATAAACAAACAAAAAATTAAATATATATAAAACAATTGTTGAATTGCCTGAAAATCCTGAACAAATAAAATAAATGAATAGATAGATAAATAAGTAAAATGAAAATTTAAAAAGGGCCTGAACATCATCTTTCAATAAATTATCAAGGAAAACTGCTTGGATATTCTATAACAAGGGGGTAAAATAATACTGAAAGAATCAAACAGTCACTTCCTGAAAGAGATTCCAAAATGAAAACTCCAAGAAATATTGTAGCTAAATTCCAGAACTGTCGGGTCAAGAAGAAAATATGGCAAGCAATCAGAAAGGAACAATTCAAATAGCCACAGGAAGAATTACACAGGGCTTAGCACTTTCTGTATGAAAGGATCTGAGGGCTTGAGATATGTTATTCCAGAAAGCAAAGAAGCTCAAATTACAGCCAAGAATCAAATACCCAGCAAAATTGAGCATAATCTTTCAGGAGAAAAAATAGACATTCATGAAAAGGGGGAATTTTCCTGATGAAAAGAGCACATATGAAGAGAAAACTTGATCTTCAAATATACATTTCAGAAGGTAAAAGGTAAAAAAGTAAGGGGAAAGCAACAATATGGAGTTCAATAAGGTTAAAAACTGTTTATATCACTCCATGGGGAGATGATGCTTGTAACTCTCTCTCTCTCTCTCTCTCTCTCTCTCTTTTTTTTTTTTTGCTTTTTGCTGAGGCAATTGAGGTTAAGTGACTTTCCCAGGGTCACAGAGCTAGGGAATGTTAAGTGTCTGAGACCAGATACTCAGGTCCTCCTGACTTCAGGGCTGGTGCTCCATCCACTGCGCCACCTAGCTGCCCCTGCTTGTAACTCTTAAGAACTACATATCTATTAGGCAGTTAGAAAACATATATACATTCATACATATATATATGTATATATATGTATATATATATAGAGAGAGTAAAAGTGTCTATGATGTGCTGATAAGAATAATTAAGGGGTATAAAAAAAGGATTGTATAGGTAGAAAAAAGGAGGAGGCAGGATGGGGCAATTTTTTTCACATGGAGAGGTATGAAAGACCTATTACAGTGAAGGGAAAGAAGGAAGAAGGTGACCATTGTTGGAATCTTTCTCTTATTAGGTTTGACTCAAAGAAGGAAAACATGCATATTCAGGTAGAGAAATCCATCTTACCCTATATGGAAGTAGGAGTGGAAATGAGAAACAAAAAGGGGAAATCAATAGAAGGGAGGGCAAAAAGGAGGGCAGAAATAGGAGGTGAAAGGGGAAAGGAAAGAGAAGGTGGGCTGATAGAAGTGAGAGCAGTTTTGGTGAATCAACATTCAGAAACAAAATACTAATAAGGAGGGACAGGGTGAAAAATAGAGAAAAAAAGTATGAAGGGGAGGAAAATAAGTTGGAAAAATATATACATCACTAATCTTTTTTTTTTTTTTAACTTTTTTTTGCTGAGGCAATTGAGGTTAAGTGACTTGCCCAGGGTCACACAGCTAGGGAATGTTAAGTGTCTGAGACCAAATTTGAACTCAGGTCTTCCTGACTTCAGGGCTGGTGCTCTATCCAATGAGCCACCTAGCTTCCCCATACATCAATAATCTTAACTGTGAATGTGAATGGGATGGACTCTCCCATAAAACAACACTGAATAGCAGAGTGGATTAAAAGCCAGAATCCTACAAAATGTTGTTTACAAGAAATATTTGAAGCAGAGAGATATACACAGAGTAAATGGAAAAGGTTGCAAAAGGAATATGTTATGCTTCAGCTGAAGTAAAAAAAAAAGCAGAGGGATCAATACTGATTTCAAACAATGCAAAAGCAAAAACAGATTTAATTAAATAAGATGAGGAAGGAAACTACATCTTGCTAAAAGATATAGACATATTAAATATATATGCACCAAAGGGTATAGCATTCAAATTCTTAGAGAACAAGTTAAGTGAATTACAGGAAGAAATAGGCAACAAAATTATAATAGTAGAGAACCAGCATCTAACTAGATAAATCTAACCACAAAATAAACAAGAGAATGTTAAGGAAGGGAATACAAGTTTAGAAAAATTAGATATGATAGACCTCTGGAGAAAATTGAATAGAGTTAGAAAGGAATATTCTTTTTTTCTTCAGAGGTATATGGTGCCTATACAAAAATTAACTATAAGTTAGGACATAAAAACCTTACAATCAAATGCAAAAACTAAATTCATTCTTTTCATATTATGATGTAATGAAAATTACATGTAATAAAAGGCCATGGAAAAAAATCAATTAAAATTCATTGAAAACTAAACAATCTATTCTTAAAGAATAAATATGTTAAATAGAAACATAGAAACAATAATTTCATCAGAGAATGACAATAATGAGACAACATACTAAAACCGGTAAGATGCAACCAAAGCAGACCTTAGGGAAAATTTTGTATCTCTAAATCTTTACATGAATAAAATATAGGAAAAAAAGCACATCAATGATTTGGGCATATAATTTAAAAAACTAGAAAAAGAGCAAATTAAATATCAATTAAATACTAAATTTGAAACTTTGAAAACTATTGAACTAATAGATAAAAGTAAGAACTAGTTTTATGGGGAAAGCACACACACTACAATAGATGAATCTTTGATTAATTTAATTTAAAAAAAGAAAGAAGGAAAGAAATTACCAGTATCAAAAATAAAAAAAAAGTTGAATTCACTACCAAATAAAGAAGAAATTAAAGCAATAATTAGGAGATATATTAGGAGATAAATCAACTAAAATTATTTGAAATAGTTTACAACTTTAGCAAAGTTGCAGGATATAAAATAGACCCACATAAAGCATTTCTATATATTAACAACAAAATTCATCAAGATGAGATAGAAAGATAAGTTGCATTTAGACTAATCTAGGAAGTTTATGACTCCAATTACAAAACAAAATTGCTTATATAGAGATTGATATAATATAATAAATATGATTTCTACCTAAATTGATCTTTATTCAGTGCCATCCTAAGCAAACTGCAAAATTATTTTATAGAGCTAAAAAATATACGAACACAATTAATCTGGAATAACAAATGTGAAGTAAAGTGGTCTAGTCATATTAGATCTAAAACTATATTATAAAGCAGCAACTATTAAACTATTATCAAACTATTTGATACTGACTAAGAAATAGAGTGGTGGTTCAGTGAAGTAGAAGAGGCACATAAGACATAGTAATCAATAATAATCTATTCTTTGATTAAACCCAGACTCTAACTCCTATGTTAAGAATTCACTACTTGACAATAATTGCAAGAAAAACTGGAAAATAGAATGGCAGAAACTAGGAACAGACCAACATCTTATACTGCATACCAAGATAAGATTAAAAGATGTTTACATAATTAAAAATAAAGAGTGATATCATAAGTAAATTAAGAAATCAAGGATTAGTTTTGTCAGATCTATAGGAAGAAAATAAGGCATTTATAAGCAAAGAAGAGATTGAGAACATTACTAAATGTAAAATAGATAATTTAGATTACATTAAATTAAAATGTTTTTGCACAAAAAACCCTACTGCTACAAAGATTAGAAGGAAAGCACAAAGCTATAGCTAATGTTTCTGATAAATACCTCATTTCTCACATATATAGAGAAGTGTATCAAATTCACAAGAATACAAAGCATTTCCCACTTAATAAATGGTCAAAGGATATGAAGGCAGTTTTGTAATGGAAAAATTAAAGTATGAGTGTAGTCATAGGAAAAATGTTCTAAATCTCTATTGATTAGGGAAATGCAAATTAAAACAACTTTAAGATATCATACCTGGCTAATATGACAGAAAATGAAAATGTTAAATATGGGAGAAAATATGGGAAAATTGGAACTAACACATTGTTGATGGAGTTGTGACCTGATCCAGCCATTCTGGAAAGCATTTTGAAACTATAACCAAAGAATAACCAGACTGTGCATACCCTTTGATCCAGCAATCTACTACCAAGTCTGTGTCTGAAAGATATCATATAAAAGGGAAAAGGACCTACGCATACAAAAATATTTACTGCAACTCTTTTGGTTGTGACAAAGAATTGGAAATTGAGGGAATGCCCATCAATTGGAGATTGGCTAAACAAGTTGTGGTATATGAATATAATGAAATACTGTTATTTTATAAAACATTTCATGAACAGGTGCATTTCAGGAAAATCTGGAAAGAGTTATATAACTAATACTACACAAAGTGAGAAGCAGGAGAACATTGCATATAGTAACAGAAACAGTGTGTAATGATCAACTTAGCTCTTCTCAGAAATACAGTTCTCTAAGACAATTCCAAAGAACTCAAAATAGAAAATTCTATCCATATCCAGAGAAAGAACTATGGAGTCTGAATGCAGATCAGAGCTTACTATTTTCACTTTTTTTGGTGGCTTTTCCCTTTTGCTCTGTTTCGTCTTTTACAACAAGACTAATGTGGAAATATGTTTTCATGAATGCATATATATAACATATCAAGTTATTTGTCATATTTGGGAAGATGGAAGGAAAAATTTGAAACTCTAAATTTTATAAAAACCAAATGTTGAAAATTATCTATAAATATAATTGAAATAAGTCTCCTTATAAATCTCTTGAATCCAGTACAATTTAACTTCTTTTACATGGATTTCCTTTCTTTTAAGTTTCACTGATTGTTTTCTATTTTATTGGAACAGCTCTTCCTCAATACAGCTTATATTGTTTAAAACAAAAAATTCCATTAAGCAAATAAACCATCACATTCATTATATCTGGTAATGCATATCCATTTGAACATGTTGTACACTAGCTTGCTATTAAAAATGCCAAATATTGTGTATTTAATTAATTTGAATTCCCCAGTCCTTTGGTGTTTTTTACCTTACAACATTTTGGTCATTGCAATGTATTTATCTGGCTCATTTGCTTGCCTCATTGTCATTCAATTCAAAAGTTTTCTAGGGATCTATGAATTTCTCAGATTCATATTGTTTGACTTTTGATTGTGTGATAAATTCTTTTGGTATGTTAATGTTACTGTACCATAATTTATTAAGGTATTTCTTAAACAATGGATTTCCACCTTATCCCCTCCCCCAGTTTTTTCATTTTCAGAAGAAATGCTGCTGCTCTATTTTAATATAAAGGTGACCTTTCCTTCTGTCTTTTATCTCATTGGACTTTAAAGTCAGAAGTGATACTCTTTGGGTCAAAGTGTGTGTGTGTGTGTGTAATGTAATTCCTTTTTTTCCTCCTTTCCCCTCTATATCCAAATCATTTCCTGGACTGAATCACAGCTTCACCAACAGTATAATTATATGATTCTATTTCCCCTCGATTTCTTGACATAGATGAAGTTCTGATTTTTTTCTTCATTCTTTTAGAGGATTTAACTTGACTTTATCATAGGACAACCGAGAAGGGGAATAAATAGTTGTATAATGCCTACTATATGCCAGGCACTGTGCTAAGAACTTTCATATATGTTATTTAATTTAGTGCTAACAATAACTCTAAGAATTAGATGCTCTTATCATTCCCATTTTAGAAGAGAGGAAAATGAGGTAATCAGAGGGTAGGTGATTTGCCCAAGGGCACATTGCTGGTACCCTTTCCAGGGCCAGTACTCTATCCATTTTGCTACTAGCTGCCTCTAGATTAAATAAACAAACAAGCGTTAAGCCTACTCTTTAATTCATTGACTTCTTCTTTAGGACTCACATTTAATTATGGAATTTTCAGACTTTATTGTTTAAATCTGCTAGGACATCACAAGAGTCCTTGTGGGCAGCATATCTGAATGTGTGTGTATGTTTATACACACAAAAGGAACTAATTGTGTGAATGTTATCATAGTTATTCAATACTCCTTTCTTGACAAATAACTTTTGAAACATCTTTCCAATGGTGGCAGGTTTGTTACCAAAAAAGGCTGTCAACACAAGGCCCAGGAGCCTGAGAGCATGCTGGGCTAGCTCTTTAGAGCTGTACATTTCCCTGTCCTTGAAGATCTTGTGGATCTACTTTAACCATATGGTCTTTGAAATTATGATGATATCTAGTGTGTACAAGGGATATTTTCAAAATGATTTGGTTCATAAAACTGTCAGTTGCTTTCATACATCTAATTGAAACGTTTTCTATCTAAAATAAGGCAATTTACAGAAGTCTCTCTCTGGTTTATTTACATTGCATTTTCTCATAAAACAGCAGGTTTGCAATAAAGTGTTTGACACCCCCACGGTATTTTGTAAAAAAACAATATGCAATCTGGCACAAGTTAACAGCCAGTGTGAAGCAGCATGCAGCATGGCGGGGGTTGGGGTTGGGGGAGATGGAGAGATGGGATAGGGATCTTAAAAATTGGCAACTTTCCAAACTAAATGAACTGTCATTTTAAGAAGTTTGTTGTTAATGCAATTTAAATTACTCACCTGAAATTAATATTCTGCTGAGGGAAATAAAGCAATTTAAAAGACCACATCCTTTCTGATCACTTTAATGGCATTAGGTGGCTGAGAACTTTTCCCTTATCTAATATAGTAACATTTGAGTTCCTCCCACCCCCAACAGTAAACAGTTTCTTTCTATTTTAATTAATTAACTTTGGAAAAATCTCTCTCCCATTTCCAGTGGATTGTTAACAAGTTGATATTTATGCTTGACTCTATTAGATTCAGGTAAACATGACGTTGGCATATTTATTGCTATTTTTAATATATATGCATATGGAGGAAGGTGACACCTAAAGAACTATGGGCTACTGAGTGAAGTATGCTGATTGATTACTCAAGACCCTAAATTTAACTTTTTCCCCTCCTCTTTGCCTTGATGTAGTTTGACTCACTAAATCTTCTTTCTTATGTTTCTTTACTATGCTATAAGTAAATACCACCTAGGAAAAGTTGTTTTTAAAGCTATTTAATATTCCTTCCAAGGAAAGACAAAAAAGATTTTGGGATTAAAATAGATAAAGATGAATAGGATAATCTATGTCCTCATTTTACAGATGAAAAAAACTGAGGTTTGAAAGATGTTATTAGTTCTGTCTAGTGACCAACAAAGAAATCTCAGCCTATTCAAATGCTGGTAGCTGGCAAATGGGTGGTGCAGGAATAGCTCAGATAAAGCACTGCCTAATAGCTAAATTCAATAATAAATTATGAATTCAAACTCAAAATTAAAATTCTTTACTTCAACTTCAGCAACAGCAGATTAATAAGCAAGAACCTTAAATTTATGCTCTATGTTATATGTCATGTAATTTTGACCTTGAATCTAATATTCCTAAGGGATAGAAGTATAGAAAGTATAGAAATAGTGAGTATTATGTTCAGGATTAGAAATTATCTCTAAACTATGATGTTATGTTGTAATGCCAGAGAAACTGAGGCAAGATAGAGATTAGGTTTTTAATAGTGGAGAATTTGGGCTAGCCATAGTAGCTGGCTGGATGGGATTCCTCTCAAAGCATCCAGCAACCAGCAAGTAATTCCAGAGAGTTTTATAGGGCTCCAACTATCAGGGAAATAAAGGAATGGGGGGAGGGCAGAGCATTGGGTGAGGGGAAATTCCAGAAAGGACCATAACTTTTTAATTCTGACAGGTTGGGGGTCAAGAAGGTGGGTGAGCAGGAGACGAGTCAGAGGCAAGAGATAACCAGGCATTTGAGATAAGCCATGTGGAGTTTTATGACTCTTTGCAATGTGAGAGAAGCCAGAGCTTCAAGGCCCCAATTCTCTCAGTTCCAATGGGCAAGGAAGGGGGGGTGGCCACCAGGGAAACTGAGATATTACAATTCAGGGAAACTAAGGCAGGAAAACTGAGATATTACAATGTAAACACAATTGGAACCAGCTTAGAGTACCTGGATCTTAATTCCAGATTTCAATATCCTTGGGGGCTCAATTTCACTCCCTAAGATTTTTTTTTCTCTCCCTAAGACCAGCTATTCAATTTGCCTATTTCTGACCTTTGCTTCTTTACCTAGCCTCTAAGCTGCTTTACAGTTGTTTGGATCTCAACATAATTTTTCCTATCCAGTCTCCCATAAGGGTCATATAGGGGTACTGTGCAATTATCATCCCCAACACACATAAAAGTTTAGTCCACTCAGTTTATATAGGATCAACAGACAAATCAGGGGATTAGTGGCAAAAGAGATAAAAACCAACGACTTCTTTGTCTCTTTTTATCCCACCCTCCTTAGTAAATTCAACATTAATATATTGCTTTACTGCTCTTTGACTCCAGTGATTTCTGTTTTCTTTATCATGGAACACTGAAAATATTACTGGATTTAGAAATAGAACAATTGAATCCAAATCCTGGATCTCCTCCTTAATAGTTGTATCACTTTAGGTTAGTCACTTCATCAATCTGAATGTCATTTTCCTTATTTGTATATGAGACACAGGTGGGTTTCAGGAAGTTCCTTGAAAGTGACTCTGCATGCAGTATCCTTGATGAGAGACATAACTGCTTATTAATTAAGAGATCTTTAAGCCTGTGATACATATGTATGTGGGAGACTTCTAAGACATACAAGTTGAAAAGTGGAGAGAGATGAGTAAGGAAAAAAGGCAAGATGAAGACTTTGAATGGTGTATGAGTCACTCTTCAGCAGAATCATAGGCATGTGGAGAAATTTGGCCATGAAATATGTCCTTTGATTCCCAGGGTCTGAAACCCCAGAGACTACTAGTAATGGTCTCCTAGAATAATATGATCTTGTCTTGGGTTGAGCTGAGATATTTTCATGCTCACAAGCCAAATACCCTTTTTCTTTCATGCATTCTATTGTTTAGAGTAATTATAAACTTCTCTGGTTACCATTTTACTATTTACTCTAATAAATATGTTTATTGTTGACTAAGATTGGATAAACAATGGTTGGAAGGAGCTAAGATCAGAGAGTTAAGTTGTCCATTTTAGAACTATTAAGGAAAATACATTTTAGAAAAATATCAGAGTCCTAGATTACAAATATCTGATGTACAGTTGGGAACTATAATTCCAGTTCCAATACTACTTTTGAAGATAGGAAAGGAGAAATTGTTCCAGCCAGCCATCTCTCCACTCTCTACAAAGGCAGAAATAATAGTCTTCTTTAGAGAGACAGAATGGGATGTTTCAGATCAGATCTGGTTAAATTCCTGCAAGAGAGGCCATTTATCCCAGATTCTTGTGGTTCCATTAAACCCCATTATATATGAAATGAAATGATTAGATTAGATGAATTGCAGGGTCCCTTCTTGTTCCATAGCTATAGCTTCTTCTTCTGATATTTCTTCTATCTTTTGGTGCTTACTGAAACTTGACTTCTCTGAAGACACCATGACTCTTGGTACCCACTTCAGTATTTGAAGCTCTTTTACAGATACCCTCCAGGAAAGATTTGGCACAGGCTTTGTTTCTAAATGCCACTTTTAGAATTCTCTTCTGTCACTATCACCTGACAACCTCTAAAAATGTAAATGTTTTGTTTTTACATCCTCTTGATTTCTGTATTTTTCCTTACCTGGCAAGCAATCCTTAATAACACAGAATAAAAGAAAGAAAAAAGAAAGCAGTTCAACAAGATTAACACATCACCTGAGTTTGATAGCATATGTGATATTTATACCCATATCCTCTTTTTTACTTTTGCAAAGAAGAGAGGACATTATATATGGGCCAAACATGATATTTAAAAATTTTTGTTTTTGATTTCAATCTATAGAACCATCCCAAAGAGTGGAATGATGCATAAATATTTAAGTCTTGATTTTTAAACATGAGAAAGTTATTTCCTTAAGCATTTTAGAGAAAGAGTAGCAAAATGAGATTAAACTGATCCCATTTGTCCTGGGTATTTCTATGCAATGAAAGTATATAACAATTGTGCATTTTTAAAAAGTTATGAACTGATAATGTGCAGTCCTTCATCTCAAAGGTGTTTAGAAAGATTAGCTCCAGGAATATCCAGAAGAAAGTCAATGAGATCAGTGAGTCATCCCTTCAGATGCTGTCACAGTAAATGTTATATAAAAGTGCATGTTCTACACATTATTAATAAGAATGATGTTATCACTCAGTTAAAGTTTACAATAAAACTTCCTGTATCCAAGATGCATATTTTTAAAAGGAAAAAAAAAGATGTTTATTGGAAGTTCCTACATTGGTAACTGTCCCTGTTTCCATTTCTCTATTAGGCAAAAGGAAATAAATCATAGAATTGACATTTCCAAGGAAAAGCTCAACTAATCTTTCACATGTGTTCTGGGCTTAAATGTATTGGTCTCAATGCTCAGTAGGTAATTCAAAATTAAATAAGGGCAAAACTCAAGCAATGAATTATTAGGAATATTTAAGAGCATGTAGTACATATATTATATGATTTTAAAAATTGGTCCAGACTTGTGATTTCATTATATAGGCAACTCACAGAATATGATAATTTCTTCCAACAATGTGAATGAACAATTCATCTATAACTCATAGTCTCAGAGAATGGCTTAGGGTCATTGAGGAGTGTACAGGTTGCTTATGGTCATCCAATTAATGTCTATCAGAGGCAGAATAGGAAATCAGATTTTCCTTTCTACTAGGATGATCTTTTATACACCATGCCATGCTGCCTCTCTTTATGTGAATGCAATTGTGAAAAGATGGGCTAATATTTTCACTAAGTCTTTATAATTTCAACAGTATCAAATGTAGATTTTTTTTGAATATTAAAATATTATTGATTATATATAACTTTTTGGTATTCTCCCAGGATTTAGCAGTTTTACTCAGTATTACCAGTTATTTAGAAATTTGTTTTAGGTTGTTTTGTTAAGATATTCTCTTGAATTCTGCATAATCTGTAGTTGTAAATTCTCAGAATATAAACAAAAACCATTCTAATTAACTAGAAAGCAATTCACTAATTCACTATTCAAGCAATGTTTGGGGCATGAATTACCTTCAAGGCTGTGATATTCATTTGTCATTATAATTGTAATGTGAATGCTTTTCAGGACCTTGAATTAAAGAAAGAAAAAGGAAACTTTCCTTATATCATTGAACTTAACTACATAGTCAGCCAAATGTTCTAAAGGTCAAAGTCCATTTATAGTTTATTCACTACAACCCTAATTATTACAGAGGAAAAAATTAAGGCTTTTAAAGTCATTAGGTCACACAAATAGTTAGGAACAAAGCTGGGACCAGAACTAGGTCTCCTGATTCCAAAGTCAGCTCATCACAAAATACTTAGCAAAAAGTTATCATGACATTTAGGATAAGACATGCCCACAGTGTTAAGTGGCTCCTTATGGTGCAGAAAGAATAATAATATATGTGTAAATCACTAATCCTTCAGTTTCTCTGACTGGATTGGAGATAATCAGTTTTTTTTCCTTGGGCTCTGAAATTCAGAATATGTGATATAATTTATATTTCTTCAACAAGATGAAACACTTGTACGTAGCACAGAAAAATTAGCTAAAATGATGAGCTACTAGATGGTATTCTAACAGGCATATCCCAGACAAGCTTCTTTCTCATCCTGTATTGTTCTCTCCCAGACTCCTAAATGTCCTCCCTATAATTGTTTTTATAGATTCTCTGTTCACAATAGCTTTATCCTAGGATGTATATCTAACCCAAAAGATGGTGTTCCAATATCTCTCCTCCCATGAGGCCTTATGTTTACAGCTTTCAAATTAAAGGTCTCTGTACCCTAATTTCAAATTTGTATTCTTGCATGCCTTGGGTGTATTTTGTGATGCTTGTTTTGGTCATCAGAAGATCTAGTTTCAATTCTCATTCTAGAGATATTTCAAAATTAATACATAGATTTAGAGGAATATTTTTCTTTTTTCTTTTATGTGCTACTTCTTTTAATTTTATCTCAAGATAGCTAGAAAAAAGTTATGCGAGTAAATGGAGTTTTCTTGGTGACTTTATTTTCTAAACACTTTCATCTTAGAATGTGATTTACACAACCAATCAATTATGCACTCATTCATTCACCAGCTGCTATGTATGAGGCAATATGCCTGGGACTCAAGCTGCAAAGATAAAAATCATCGTCCTTATACTTAAATAACTTACCTTTTAAAGAGAAAGACAAGTCATATGCATATGCAAACATTCAAAACACATGCATAGGTAAATAAAAAAACAAATGTAAAGTAGATCAAAGTAAGCTTAGATGGGAAGGTATTAGTGGCTAAGAAAGGCCAAGAAAAACTTCAGGCAGAAGGAGATATGAGCTAAGCCGGCCAGATAATTTAAAAGTTTTTATTAATAGTTAATAACAACAATAGTTAACATTTCTCTAGCTCCTACTATGTGTAGGTACTGTGTGAAGGACTTTATAATTACTATCTCATTTAACCCTCTCAGTGTCACTGGGGGTGATATTATTAAGCACATTTTACAAATAAGAAAACAGAAGCCAAAAGAGATTAAGTAACTTGCCCAGGATCACACAATTAGTAAATGTCTGAAGGCAGATTTCCATTGAGATCTTCCTGATTCCAGGCCTGGAAGCTCATTCCATTTTCCCAACTATTTGCCTATATAATACTATGGTATTAAACACTTAGTATGTCCATGTCACTGTGAGAAGTTCTGTGGATACAAAGATAAGCCAAAAAAGTTGCCTTATCTCAAAGAACTTGTTTTAATGTGACAGAGAAAATGTAGGCACCTAGCACAATGCCTAGCATCTAGTAAGTCCTTGATAAATGCTTGCTGAATTAATTCATAGGTCTGAAGAAGTACTAGATGATTTGGTTTCCAGGATCTTAAGCCAAAATCTGATATTGGTCTGAAAGTTTGCTTTCTCAGTATCTGAGAACTGTGAAATAGAAGTAGTTAAAAATTTAGTCTAAAGGTCTTGGGTTAGATACTCCCTAGGAGACTAAATCAACAAACAAACATTACTATATGCCTATTACTATGGCTATTTAAGTGCAAAGAGTGAGATAATTTGTACTTGAAAGATTATATATGGAGCTTCTTTCTCTGTTTCTTTCTGTCTCTTTCTCTGTCTCATTTTAAGTTATAATAACTTTAAAAACACACAAAGACTTTTGGGATACCATATATGTATGGATATATATATAAATATAACTATATAACTATATATATATACATTCATATCTGTGAATGACTAAGACTTTTAGCTCAAACTTTCTACTACTTCCATCTCCCAGCTCTTTGGCATTCAGAAAGCACTCATATGAGGGGAAATGATATTATACTATTATAATAATAACCAATTATTAATTTGTGATCCATCCTTTTCCCTCCTATTTTTGCTAATATCTCACTCCTTAAAAAGCTAGACACTCTCAGAAGGTCAAGTAATGTATTACCCTTAGCCCCTAAAGGAATCTGATCTTTATTATTTGGAACTCTGGCTTCTTTTTATTTTATAAACAGGACCCAATTTGAGTTAGATCAACTAACTTTGATTATTATAAGCTTTGTTCTTGCTCCCTTCATTAAAGTTTACAGTAACCTGGTCTACTGATTGAGATGGCTTATTTTCTGATTAAGTCTGCTAGCAACTTGCATTTCTTAGGAGTTAGAGAAGGGCATGATTGGCTACAATGAAAGCCAGACCATTGCCTTCCTCCCTCCCAATGAAAGTAGGATCTGAGAATTTTTAGTGTACCTCCTCATTAAAATATCCACTAATTGCAATTGCCTGGAGAGGTCACAATGATTTACTGTCAAACCAATCAGAAGGAAGACCTATCTAGTTATAAAAGACCCTGTTAGACCTTGCTGGAATTTACAGCATAAATGAAGGCATTCCATTGATCTGTTTTTTATTAACAAATTGCATACTCCTATTAGTAAATAACATGCTTAGAGAAATGGCTTCATTTTATTTATTAGTTTTTAATTTATAAATTTATAAATTTCCTTGTAATACATGCCAACATGAGGCTCCATGGAATAGAATCCTAGATTCCCAATTATTGAGTACTTCTTCAAGTCTATGGATTCAATTCAATTTAAAAACCATATGTCATACACTGTTCTAGATGTTTGGATACATATACAAAAATGAACCAGTCCCTCAACATAAGGAACATATATTTTTCCACCCAACAAAAATAAGTACAATACAAGTTGGAGAAAAAATTAGTTAATAAATGGTAGCTATTCTAAACCTATCCAAAAAAAGAGAATGGTAAGAAATAAGTCGAAAATGATATACTATGATTTTGTGGTCCCCTGATTTTAAGGGGCTTCTCTTCTGGCAACAAGTCAGTGATTCTATATTTTCTGCCTCAGGAAACTCCCATACCCAATTTGTCTGATTCTGACCACTCCTTAGTCAGATAGCTTCTGGTCTGAGGAAACTCCTACAGATCAAACTCCTGAGACAATAGTCTGACTGATAATCTGGTCAATGAGAACCAAATTCCTTCCTACCTATGAGCCATAGAACTAACATATCAATACTAAAAAGCTAGATAAATGTGTCTCCTTGCTTCTGTTTCCCTGCTGAATTACCTGCTTTTGTAATGGCGTTACTATTACAATAAACTTTGCCCCTTGACTGGGAGATGGGTTCAAGCCTGCAAATTCTTTGAGATACCTCTGTCACTGGTCCAGGATCCCTTTTCCAATCTCAACACAACTAAAATCTCTTACATGTGCTATAGAACTCTACTCCTGATTGAGCTCGAAGGCTGAGGCCCTGTTTCTTTCAGTATCAGGCTGAGTTTGAGTAATCATACCCAGAATGCCTTATTTAAAAACTGTTAACATGGAACAAATTCTCTAATGGCATGTTTCAGCATTATGTCTTCAGCTCTATCTTGTTCAACATTTTTTCCTACTGACTTTGATAAAGACATAGAAGACATCAATTAATTAATCTATCACCAGCATTTATTTATTAAGCATCTGCTATTTGCCAGGCATTTCACCAAGTGCTTGGAATTTATATACAAAAGAGATAGTCTCTTCTCTTAAGGAGCTTGCATTATACACACATATCCATATTGTTTAAGATAGTGTCAGAAAGGCTAGTTAGCATAATCGTTGAGTAAATGAAATTACAAAATAATCTTGACAGGCTATAATGTTAGGACTGACTAATAATATGAAATTCCATAGAAATAAACATATAGTCCTGCTTTCAGGGTAAACAATTCACATATAAAGACAGAATTGAAAAGATCTGCTTAATATTATGAATGTTCAGCATTCTGTTCACTATATGCTACCTCTAATATAATTTTAGTTTCCATTAGGTATAAGTTTTCTATCTAGGGCAAAGAAAATCATCCCTTTGTTCTGCTCATTGAGCAGACTAAATCTAGAATAGAATATTCCATTCTAGGTACCACAATTAAAGAGGGGCATTTCTACTCTAGAGATGTCCCAGATGAAGGCAGTGTTGAGGTGTGAGAATGTGGCAATTCCTGAGAAACCCTAAGGCTATCCAGTCTTGGGAGTACCACAGACTCTGCTGGCTGTCAAAGAACAATCTGTTGGTCAGTAAGCCATAGAATTCAATGATGGGAAAAATAGCACTACCCTACCCTTAGCACTCCTCAACTACCTCTAAGCCATAAAATTGGCATTTCAATCTAATCTTTGTTTCTCTTTCCTATAAAATTATATTTTTGTTTCTGGCTCTTTGCCAAATTTCCTTGGCACTTCAGCCTGCTTCAAATGACATCACAAGTATAATAAATCTTTGCCCCTTAACTTAGAGAGTGAGTGTGCAAATTCTTTTGCCAAACCCATGATGTTTACTTGGGGACCCTAATATTATTGAAGTGTCTTCAGCTTCAACAGCAGCAACAATAAAAAATGGTTTACAACATATGTTTAGCTTGGAAAAAAGAAAAGTAAGGTAAGAAATGATAACCGTCTTCAAATATTTGATAGATTGCTGTTACATTATAGGACAAGTGTTCTATGAAGAGTAGAAAAAATGATGACCAGTATGAAGAATTTACAGAAAGCCAGTAGATTTTTACTCAAATTGGAGCTCTCTAAGAAACAAATAGAATAACCATTGATTGGGGGAGGGAGCCTAAATTGGGTAGTAAGTTCTCCATGGAGCAGAAGCTAAAAAAAAACCCCAAACTGTCATCTCTCAGTGAAAATGATGTCTTGACTTGTGTGTGAATTGGAATTAAGTGAGGCCGACTTGTAGGAATAATATTGAAGAAATTTAAGAACTGCTTATTAGGTTTAATAGTGTGATGTTTAACGTTCTTTCCAAATCTAAAGTTCTATGAACCTCAAAACATTTAGAATCTCCTGTACCTCTTTAGCACACTTTAATTAAACCTGATTTTCTTTGTGCACTAACACTCAAGATAAATAAAAAGCTATTTTTTATTTTATTTTTTCTATTTTTTAAATTAGTAGTTTTTCCACAGGGTTATTTTCTAAAATTTGCATTTCAAATAGTGCACTATTCAATTCCACTATGAGTTGTTAAATAGGCTTTTGTGAGCTACCCTAGGAACCTAAAAACCATTTAATGCATTGTTTCTTTGGAGAAAGGAGATCCAAGTTCCAGCTAACTAACCTGCAAGCCAATTTCCAAACACAATCCTTTTGAAAAGGTGAGATCTGACTTTGTAAATCATTAGAAAACACCCTTTCAACATATTACTTTCCCTCCCTTCATTAAAGAAAATCACAAGACTTTAAGTTGGAAGTAGTTTTATAAGTCAACTTTGTTGTTCAATCATTTCAGTCATGTCCAACTTTTAGTCCAAATCTTAGGGATTTTCTTGGCAAAAAACTGGAATAGTTTTCCATTTTCTTCTCCAGCTTATTCTTATAGATGAGAAATTGAGGCGAATGGGGTTAAGTGACTTGTCCAGGGTCACATAGTATCTTGGGGCAGATTTGAACTCAGGAAGATGAGTTTTTCTGACTTCAAGCCTGGCACTCTATCCACTATGCCATCTAGCTGCCACATGACAAATAGTTCAATCTTTAACTTAACAATTGGGTTTAGACAGATTAAGGGACTTGTGGAAGATCACATAGGTAGTGAGTTAATAGTCACGAGTGGTCCTTTGCCTCTAGAGCCACTTCACTTACTAAGTTTTCTTGATATCTTTCAGACATTAATAAAATAATTTTATACATTAAAGAATCACAAAATCAAATCTTAATATGTTTTCATGATATTGATGAGGTTCTGGGTCACTGAGTTGGCTGTGAAAACCTGAAATACTGATAAGATTACTCCCTAAGGCAAGCAGGGAAGGGCTTTAGTGGAGATTAATTCAACCTCATAGTCCCACTCTCTGTGGAGGTCTTGGGTAACCCCATCTTACTGTGTCCAGTCAGAAATCCAAGTTGTGTCAAACCCCTGAGGATAAATTTCCCCTATAATTCTGCTTATGACTCACACTATCTTTGTTGAATCCCAGTGGCATTCTGCTTAGTGATATCTTTTGGTACCTTTCTCCTTCTTATAGCTAATAACTCTTTCAGGATGCTAAATCTCTCGATGGACATACTGCCTGTAGATGGAGTACTCCTACTTCATGGTGTATTCCTTTAATGGGTTCTTCCAAACTTCTTTCCTTGGTAACCCTATTGCTCTCCCAAATCTATTTCATATTTACCATTCCCAGTGTCTATTGTATCCTGATCATTAGGACTGAGATAATTAGGGCTAGGAACTCTGGCCATTTAGCTTTCCAAAGAGTCATAAAACTCCTGATGGCTTATCTCCAATGTTTGGGCTTATCTATCTAAGTGTCTCTTAGCTCCTTATCAGAACTTATGATCCTTCCTCCATACCCCCAGCCTGTCAGAACTGAATTTATGATCCTTTCCTGGAACTTCTATCCCCCAGTGCTCTACCTCTCCTTCTGCCTTTGTTTCCCTGGGCACCAGAGCCCTATTAGAGTCCTTAGAGCCCTTTACTCCCTGGTGGATGCTTTGAGATGAGAGTCCTATCCAGTCCCGTCCAGACACATAATTATGGATTCCAAATTCTCCCCTGTGGGATACTTTGAGATCCAGATGGTGGGTTAATATGGCTGCCAGTCCAAACTCTCCACTCCTACCAATAAACTATTAATAATCTCTAATCTCTATACTGCTTCATTTTCTCCATGCATTACAACATACTATACCATGCTTATCCTTTTGACTGCAAGTTCTATATTTCACATATTACACTATGCTTCTTCTAATAGTATTGCTACTAATAGTAACAATAATTAGCCTTTGACTCACTTTCATATTTATTGTTTTGTGTCAAATCAGTCATTAATGCAGACTTATTTGGAAGTGACCCATATTTTGATTTTATTTGACTTTAGGGAGGGTGGTCCTGCAGGAGAGGATAATCCAAATGTACTCTAATTGTGTCTTCACATTAATCCCAGCTGCCACATACTTACTCTATCTCCTCATTTGAAATGTGGGGAAATGAAAATGCTTAGGGAGAAGCTAAGGCAGCACCAATCCCACCTTTTCATGATTATGTGATCCAATCAAAATATCATTGCTCTTATATGAAGCAGTCTACTCTTGTTTATAAAAGCCATGCTTGATTAGAATCCTGGGTAAGCTCAGCAGTGGGCCTACTATGGGTTTTACCTTTGTTTGTTAATAAACTCCTTTAAAAATTTATTTATTTAATATTTTCCCCCAGTTACATTCGAAACCATTTTTTACATTTGTTTTTAAGACTTTTGAGTTGTATTCTCACTCACAATTAAGAAACCACCTGTGAAGTTATGAAAAACATTTCCACAAAAGTCAAGTTGTGAAAGAAAACATAGATTTCCCACCCTACTGAAAATAAAAACCCTAAAGGAAAATTAAGTTAAAAGCAAAGAAAGAGAAAGAGAGAATGCTTCAATCTGTATTCAGACACAATTAGTTCCTTCTCTGGGCATGGACATGATTATTTCATCATAAGTCCTTCGGAGTAGTCATGCATGATTGTACTACTGAGAATTGTAAAATCATTAAAGCTGGTCATCTCAGACATTGCTATTACTTTGCATATGGTACATTTCATTTTGTTCATGGAGGACAGTCTAGGTGTTTTTTTTTTTTTTTTTTTCCTGAGAGCATCCTGTTCATCATTTCCCAGAGAATGATAATATTCCATCACAAACACACATCTCAGTTTATTGAGCCATTCCCCAATTAATGGACATCCCCTCAATTTCCTTTTTTTTTGCCCTGAGAAGAGAGTTGCTATGAATATTTTTTGTACATATAATTCATTTTCCTTTTTTTATTCTATTTTGTTTTTTTTTTCCGAATATCTTTTGGTATTGCAGTGTTATTGAATTTATTTATTTATTGAATTTATAGCCCTTTGGGCACAGATCATATCTTTTGATCATTTATCAATTGAGGCATGATGCTTATTTTTTTTTATAAATTTGATTCAGTTTCCTCTATGTTTAAGAAATGATACATCAGAGAAACTTGCTTTGAAAATTTTTTTTACAATTATTATTGCTAACTGTATTTTCTCCCATTTATTCTCTCTCTTCTTTCACTCAGTCCCTCCTCAAGTGTTTTGCTACTGACTACTCCCGCCCCCAATATGCCCTCTCTAATATCACCTTTTCTCTCTTCCCATATTCCATTTCTCTCCTATTTTCTTATAGGATAAGATAGATTTCTATACCCCAATTGAGTATGTATGAATAAATTCCTTTTTAACTTTTTCTTCCTGAATTTTGCTTCTTTAATTAAGGCAAAGGCCTGGACATAGAATTTTCCTTTTAACAGTTTCTTTATTTACTACAATCATGAAAAATAGACTCAAATATAATGAGAATGCTAGAATATTTGATGTCCACATAGAAAATTATCCTCATTTAAAGGACAGAATCTTAAAGAGATGTCACCATATCCAAAACTCAGGATTCCCAAACTAATTGAAACAACAAAAAAGTTAAAGCATAAAGAACTAATAGAGAACATAACAATTATTTGGAGAAGCATGATGTTCTTCATGTTATCCTTATTGGTTTTTTTTTTTACTCCTTATTTTGTCCTAAGTATGCTTTCAGTCAACTTTGGGAAAACAAGAGTTTACATCTGAATAATTTTATTCAATTATAAAAGCAGTTATTTTATCCATTTATGTCATAGAATATTAAATATAAAAGACCAGTATCCGGGTAATGACTTGTTCCAGGACACATTTGAACCACACTGAAAGACAAATAAACACAATAATGATAATAACAATAATTTGTATTTATGTGAGGTTTGTAAACATGCATGTATTTACTCATTTGATCCTACAAAACAAAGGCTTGGAAAGATAAATTGGTTCACTAAAGGATCTACTAAATGGTAGAATCAGTACTCAAATCCAAGCTTCTTCATTTTAGGTTTGGTGGCCTTCACTGTATTAACCTTTTCATTTGATTTTTGTTTGATAATTCCTACCATCTTTCTCCCTTTAAAAAATCAGTATAAGGAAATAGCAATAAATTTTATTTGGGACATTTAAAAAGAGATGCCACATCAATATGTTATAAATTCTTTACCTGGAAAAGATGTGCTGAATGGAATACTATTTCCTATCACCTAACAGCTATTTAATCAAATCATGTTTAATTTGAGAAATAAAATGAGAAATAATTTGGTAACAGATAATTTGGATATTTGAAAAATGGCCTTTGATACAATGAATTCTTCTAGATATACAACTAGATTATGGTGCATAATGTATAACTATTAGCATATGATTTCCAATACTCTGGTTGTGTTTGTCCCTAAATGAACGTTTTTTATTGTCAATTAAAATGTGACATTTACTGACTTGGATCAGAGAATGATTGTGTGTGTGTGTGTGTGTGTGTGTGTGTGTGTGTGTGTGTGTACCTGTGGATGACAGTGTGTGGATGACATAATGACCCCTTAAGCACAAGAGGAAATTCACTTGTATTTAGCTCAGTGGATACAGAGAAGTTGGGGCTTTTCTTTTTTTCAGTGACATGTCTATCCATTCTATCTTCAAACTGACCCAATTATTTCAAGTCTTCTCTATGATAACGTAACAAAAGTATAGACAGCACCCTTTACTGGTGAAATTTGGATTGTTTCCCTGGTAATATAAAGGGCTTCATTTTTAGAAAAGAGAGGTGAGTGAGTGTTTTTGTGTGTGTTTTAACTGAGATTTTTTTTTCTTGGTTTGATTGTATATACCCATTACTAGATCATCTAAAAAGTGAAAGGATTGATCTCCAAGATCACTTCAAGCTCTAACAGATTGTACGATATGATATAGTTTTCCTTGACTTTTATTCAGTCTTGATTTCACATTTTCCCACTTCCCCCTTCCTTTTCCTTTGTGTTCATTTTGCCTGTCAAATTTAGGTAAATCTATTGGGCCAGATCTATGGCAGATTTTATATCTTTTGCAGCGTTTGATCTATGTTTATTTTTGTTATCACTATGATTATTACTACTACTGTCATATAATTTTAATATCAAATATATATTGCTCAGTAAAACTAATCAGTTTTATGACACTTCAGCTTGGGAAGCTAGAATATCATACAGTAGAAAATCTATAAATAACAGAACTATCTAGACTTGGACAGGCAAACCCATAATGATCACAAATATGTGTTGGTAATGAAGCAGGACTAGCTTTATATGGAGATGGAGGAGAAAATTGCTTAGGTGGTATTATTACAAGGAGATAATAGGCATACCTGAGAATCTCTTCCCTATTTTCCAAATCATATCATAAGATTTCAAAGACAGAAAGGAGTTTTAAATGAAGTACAATCATGTCATTTTACAAACAAGAGCATTATAAACACAAGATCATAGGCTTTAAATTAAAATTTCCAATTCAGATGCTATCAGATGGTCCTTCCCCTGCATACTACTTTAATTCTGTCTTCCCCAACTCTCAGTTGCCTCATCTGAAAATCTAGAGGATTAAATTAAGTGGACATGGAGAGCCTTTCTAGTTCTAAATGTGACCTCCTCCACAAGGTCACACAGTAAATTAGTAGGAAAGTTAGGCCTATAGTATAGGACTCTTGTTGACTCTAACAGTCATGCTCATTTGACTAGATTAATCCTTTAATTATTGCCAAATGCTTGCAATTCCACTGTTTCTTTAGGAAAAGGTTATAATCTTTGTCTAGATATTAATAGCTAACATGTATATAATACTTTAAAGCTTGCAAAGTACTTTACAAATATTTTGTTTGGTCCTTACAATTAACCATGGGAGAAAGGAGCTTGTAATTATTCCCATTTTGTATAAGGGGAAACTAAAGCTGGCAGTAATTAATGACTTTCCTAGAGTAACACAGCTAGTAAATATTAGAGTATAAATTTGAATTCAGTTCTTCCTGATCCTAAATCTAGCATTCTATCTTTTTCTCCACCCTACTTATAGGTATAGATTATGTCTTCTCTGCATCATTGCTGTAAATTAAAGTAATAAATAATTTTATAAATGACTTAAAACATAAGCGTAAGAAGTATAAACATAAATGTAAGAATATCTTTGGTGAGTGAGAACCAAGTTGAATTAGAACTTATTTGACATTACGCTAGATAAGACACACCAGTTTTCCAAGAAGGAAAACCAATATTCAACTCCATTCAAAGTTAATTTATTATGAAGAGCATATTATAAGCTGTATTCCTTGTACTTGTATTCCAAGCTCCTAGTTGAATGGCATATAGTAGGCACTTAATAAATACTTTTTGATTGATTAATGAAGGAGTAGTTATTATTTCATATTACAATAAAACTTTATGAATATCACAGTCAAGATCTGGTCTTATGTCTCACTCCTTTCCCAGCTTTTAAAAATCAGATTTGCTTCCTTATTTGTTTTTGCCAGTGAATACAGGGTAATTAATTTTTCAAATTGTTTCATTATCAGTAGAATGTGTATTGGAAATTCCTTGATTGGAAGAGACAATTGCTTTGAGATTAAGCTATTCTTTGCTATTGCTGTCATTCTTTGTCTCTCTTTTTGCCTACCACTGCCTTTTGAATCCTTCTGGTCTCAGCCTGAATTAGTTAACCACCTGTCTTGTCCTGCCATATATAGGTTTTTCTGATTTTTATGAGTCTGCCTATTTCCTGGCTTACTTCATTACTCTGACTTTGGATAACTGGGTATATTTGAAAACCCTACCCTCTATTTGACCAAGGATGCTAAATAGAGACCATTAGCAGGATTCTGAAGTAATTTTTACCCTCAAATCTGCTCAAAGCCTTTTTTCCCTGAACTCTTCCTGCCACCTGCTCCAGCACTTATTTCCAAACCTCTCCTTAACTTTGCCGTTACTGTCCTTCATGTAGATCTTGAATTAATAACTAAGGATCTCTATGGTTTATGGTGATATTATAATACATACATGCTACTTCTATTTTAGGTTTATGTTAGGATCCAATAACTATTTCTCAGTTAGAAACTAAACTTTATATTTTTAGTTTCTTAATTTATTTGTTGGGTCACATCACCGACTTGACACTGAAGTTTGCTTCTGATAACTCCTTATGGAATGTAGATGACTGAGTTCTCAAAAGCTATGCCAGTGAATATTAGGCCTGGCAAGTTCTACCAGGTTGGAAAATTTTCAGTTACAATACTGGTGATGATTCATATACACATCATCTGAGGACAAGTGTCCTAAGAAAATCATCTCCATAAGAACTACAAAATACAAAATGATATATTTTAAAGATGTAAACTCTAAACAACAAAAGAATGATAATTTGTGCCAGGGAATAACCTTACTAGCAAAAATGTAGATATTTGAAATATTAAAGGTGAGTATTACTGAAAGTTACCATTATGATTTATCTAGGTGGTTTTGCACAATGTTTTTCAATAAAATCTATTTAGAATCTATGTCAGAGGCCAATAACAAAAAGTAAAGTTTTGACAACAACGCTATACCAGATATTCCCTTGTATTTCATTGGCTATTACAGTAATTGAGTTGATGAAAACTGAAAATGATTAAAGGAACTACACTTACATTACTGAAAATGTTTATATCTTTTACTTATCTTAATTTCTATGGTTTGCTTCTTTGCTCTCTTTGTTCTTTGAGTGCCAGAGCAATAACCATTCCCTGAAAAAGTGAACAACCTTCTTCTACTGGCATTTCTATGGCACCTCCATAAATCATCAAGGAAAGGAACCTAGGAGAGTTGTAAATCAGCATCTTGGTCTCCATCTTCCCCTCATTATACTATATTCCTTAGCATTTCAAGGATATATTTGTTCCCTAAAAGAATTCTTACAAATGAAAGCTGTTCTAAAGGAATAACTTTACTTTCTAGAAGCCTTTAGAAACATAATTTATGTTTTAAAAAATTATTTGTATAATGCATTTATTTATACATTTATCCATTTGTCATATTACTTATTATCTATCATCTATCTGTCTATCAATCATCTATCTTATCAGATACATACTGCCTATGTGACAATGGGCAAGACTCAACCTTTCAATGCTCGAAGCAATCTCTTTGATTGATTGCAGATAATTAGTGATCTCTGTAGGACTTTATACCTAGAGTTTTCCAGAGCAATGAAATCACCCATCTGGAAGAAAACAAAAGAAAAAAAAAAGAAGAAACATAAGAAACATGTTAACTATATATTTATTTGTATAAGTGAATGTGTGTTATAAATGCATAAGCTTTCTTGCCCTCTGCCTGCTATAGCTGCCTTGCTTCTTTTCAATCATATCACCTAGACCTTAGTACTTCAGAAATTTATTATCTAAGCTACCACTTCTTGAGATGTTAATATACTCATTTTTGGAACCCTTAACCTGGAGGCTACATATTTTGACTGGTAATTGAGCGAGTGAGTGGAAAGTAGCACACTTAGCCTAATGTATCTAATTTGCCTCAGACTCCAGAACAAGTTTGTCCTTCATATCCCATCTAGCTCTGTACCCAGACTATTTCTCCATCTTCTTGTTGACTGCTCATGTTCTTCTCTGTCTCTCTTTCCTGCTTTTTAGTTCTTTCTCTGGAAAGAATAATCAATCAATAATATTATTGATAGGCAAGGAAATACTATTTGAGTGACCCCATAATCATCTTATCATCCTGCTTTTTCTCCAGACCAAAATTATGTCCCTGACTATGAAATCCCCTTTATATAGTCTCCTTATCAGAATGTAAACTGCTTAAAGGCAGAATTTTGCCCCCCTTTCTATCTCCCTGTCTCTCTACTCTCTCTCATTTGTAATCTGAATGCTTAAAACAGTCCATGGCATATAACAACCATTTTATAAATGCTCTTTAATTAATTCCCATATATGCAACACAAATTATTTATATATGAACATAAACATATATGTGCATGTATGCATTTCTATGTATTTATGCATATATGTTGTATACATGTATGTATGTGAATATGTATATATAAACAAATGTAATTTTCTTATCATAATCAGACAATAAGTCCTTCAAATTATGAAAAACCCTTTAAAGTTTTATAATGCTTTGTAAGTAAAGAGAATGAAATATATACATAGTTGATTCATGTGATGCTATAGCATTTGAAGTTTCAAATGATCTAGGTTATGAAGGGCAAAGTAAATAAGATGATTTTTCTTCCATTGACACATAAATCCAAAAATTTAGGTCTGACCAAAAATAAAATTTTTAGCTCACAAATCCTAAGTACAACAGACCTTCAAAACTTTTACAAACTTGTTCCTACATTATTAAGATTACATATCTGATCCAAGTAAACATCTTGTTTAAAAAATATAGACATTGGAGTATGTGTCATTTTCTAATATCACATAAGTTCTTTGATTGTCGAGGCGCTTTCTTTTTTGTTTCTTAATCACAACTGTTCTTGGCTGCACCTTGCAGCCCCTAAAATATTTTGTAAAAAAAAATTATTTTTTTATTACAGTTTTCTTTTAGTCTTTGAACCAGTGCTAACTTTTACGATTATTTCATTTGAAGAACTAGTGAAAGATGATTTAATTCAGTGGAGCAATAAATCTATTTACTGGAAATAAATTTAATCTCAGATAATCATTTGAGAAATTTATCATCTTTACTTAGGGATGTTAGAGAGATTAACACAACATCAACTGACATAAATGTCTGAAAAGAAAGTTTAGGAATGTGACAACTATACCTAGTTTATATTTCTATGTGTCTTAATCAAATACGAAGTGTAAAGTTCAAAGGCATGAATGACAGTTTTGAAGGAGCAGCCTTTCAGTACAATGGGTTACTTACATTTCAGAAACAGATATCAGAGGAAATAACTTTAGGAAGGTTCATAAATATATATAAAAAATAAATAACATTTTTTAAAATTAAGAAATGTAATTTTATATGCCAACTGAGAAATAATCATTAGTTCCTAATATGTGTTTAAAATAGAAGTGTCAGGGATCTTTGAGCCTATTATTATGAGCCGGGGGAATTTTTAGAATATGTGACAGTAGTATGACCATGGACAGCAGCCTGAAAGTGTAAGCTAAAAAAGATTAAGACTAAACATGGAAATGGAATTAAAGTTTAGATTAAGTAATAGCTAGAATAAAAAAACTCCAAGTCTTTCTTTTTCATATTTGTGGGAACACACATTGCAAAATGCAGGTAACCTCTCCCATACACAGAACATTTGAACATTTGAAATTTTAGGGTTTGGAGGTAAGAATCTCTGAGGAAAACAGATCAGTAGTGAACATATATGAATCAGACAAGAGGAAGTAATATGAAAGGCATTCCCAAATGACAGAGAAGGCCATTATGGGACATATGGAATAAGAATCAGATGAGTATGGCACAGTAGTAAGGATACTAGATTTAGCAACCTTTAGGACCATCTACTCACCAGTATCTTTATCTGGTACTTGGTAAAACCAAGGGGCAACAACATAAAAAGTGTAAAGATATTGCTTGAAAAAGAAAGAATTGCCTGTGCCTCAAGTATTAACTTGATGCAGCTCAGTGGCACAGTGGATGGAGTGTTGAACTTCTAATTAATACATCCTGAGTTCAAATCTGACCCCATTCACTTATTTGTTGTGTGATCATGGGCAAATCATTTGACTTCTGCTTGCTTTTTTCCTCATTTATAAAATGGGGATAAATGCTAGTACTAGATACCATTGTTATTAATTTGGGACATGGAATAAAATGTCTTTTTTGTACTATATATGTGTATATATATTATATATATAAGCATGTATTGTGATAATTCTTCAGTATTCAACAATTTATATACTTATTTTTTTTCAAAACTGGTGAATAGAAAAATTGTCAATCTTAAGTGCCATAAAAAGAAATGAAGATTTCTAAGAACCACTGATCATTTTGTATTTATTTTTTATTCTTGTTCCATTTGTATTCAAATGAACATGAATGATCACTGATCTAGTTATTGTGTCTGCTTTTATTGTACTTACTCCTAAAGGTATTTCCTCTTCTTCAGTAAGACTTTTATCTTTAGATAGTAGTCTTCTTTGCAATGGATTAAACAATTACTAAGTTCCCAAGTGTGGAATATGAACTAGAAGATCCATCATATTTTTTCTATTTCCTTGAATAGAAAGTATTGATATTGTATTTCAGCAGAAGAAGAATAAAGGAATCCTGTGAATTCCTCAGGGATTCTCTAAGAAATAATAATTGTTTAAAAATACTCATAGGTTGATTGATTAATTTGATTATTCTGAATTATAGAAGAGGCTAATTATAAAAATTCCTCTCATGAGTTCTTAATTTTTTATTCATTTGTGTATATTTCATGATCCCTTTTGGCAATCTAATGAAGTCTCAGAATAATGTTTTTAAATGCATAATATGCATAAAATTACAAAGGAAACAAATATCAAAATATTTCTTCATCCAAATTCCTATAGTCCCTTAAATATATCCATGATCTCCTTTGGGTAAGGGGAAGATATATAAATTTCAAGGTAAAGGCCCATTCTCTTTCTATTATAATTTGTTAAATGTTTTTGGAATACCACTTAACACCAATGGATGAACTATTTTATTTATTTTAAAATAGTATTATTTCTTCTAAGTTTCTGCTATGTAATCAGAGTTTCATAGCACCTTGAACTCTGAGAAAGCTGAAATATTCTAGCATTTAATAAAGGATGGGACTTATCTTGGTTGGTAAGAGTAATTTAAATAACCACAACACAAAATTAGCCACTGTGAGATTTTTTCTGGCTTTCAATGTTAGTAATCCTTTAGGAATTTTCCTTCATGGATCAATTATGTTAAATGACATTAATAGATTTCATTTTTTAAAAAAAGAGGCAGTTCCAGATGATTTTTAAGCCAGCTAGATGATACTAAATTTTTGAGTAGTTCAAAGGACACAGATATTTTCTTAATCTAATATGATTCATTCTCTAATATTTTTGTTGCAGGAAAATATTGATACTTGGGAACTGACAACAGTTGCATTTATTTTTTATGAATCTCTTGAGAAAATATCACCTTTGTTGTAAGCAAACATAACACGTGTGGCCCTGGAGTACTTGCCTCTTGCTGTTCCATGTTGTTTGTTGTTTTCCCTCTGGTTCTTGAGTAATATGACAAAGAATGGCTTGTTTTTTGGCTTTAAACAGGAACCCAGAAACTTGATTATAAGGCATGTCAGGTATTATAATAAAAAAAATGATACTCGATCCTTTAGGATTTTCATAGTTTATTTTCAATTTTAAGCACAGCCTTTCTTACTCTAGCAATTGAAAATTGAAAGGTGTATTATTAGTTATTACAATGTGGTTGTTCTAGGAGAGTACAAAGTGCAGTGGATTAGGTGTCAAAGATCTGGGACCTTGGTGAAGTTATTTTTCTCATGGATCAAGTTATTTTTTAATCTATAAAATGATACAATTAAGTTAGATCAGAAGTTCTTGACATTTTGGTGTTACTAACTACTTGGCATTCTGATGAAATCTATGGATTTCTCAGAATAATGTTTTAAATTCCTAAAAACATGCAGAGAATTACAAAGTAATAAGATTTACTTTAAAATACATTTATCAAAATATTAAAAAAATTTCATAGACCATAGGTCAGGAATTTCTGGACAAGATAGACCTCTCAGAGCCCTTGTAGCTCTATCTTCTATTATTCTAAGTTCCAAAACAATTCTTATTAGACTGATGCTTTCCTTTACTTGCTGTTTAAAATTGCAAAGTAATTACACTCAGTATCACTATATGTATTTCTTAATTCACAAAGGTTTGTTCATGTCAGTCACTTGCCTTAATATCTAACTAATAATACTTTTCTTTATTATTCTTATTGACAAAAACAATAGCAACAACAATAATGCTCTTGGAAAACAAACCACCATCCATATTGTAATGGTGAAGGAAAATAGCAAAATAAATAGAATATTGTAAATGGTGATGTATAGTGGTAACTCTGTGTGCAGTAACACCACTATAGTAGCTATGGAGTCCTGGGAGGGACCCTAAAATGTTGAGGAATTCGGCTCTGATATAGCACCCCAGCCTGTATAATGTAATACCTTCCAATAGTGATCAACTTGAAACTAGTGTGGTAATCAGCTTGATATGGTAAATATCACAGTGAATGATCAAAGGATGTAGATATTTTGATGAATCTTTAATCTCAGTTCACAACTGCACCAAGAGTGGATTAGTATCCCAATTTTCTCACATCCCCTCTAACATTGTCATTTTCCTTTTTTGTCACATTCACAGATCTGATATGTGAAAGTTGTTATAAATTGCATTTCTCTAATCAAAAGTGATTAGAGCACTTCTTCATATGCCTATAGAGGTGATTTCTTCATCTGAAAACTGCTTGCCTGCATCACCTCCCCCAATGTCTTCCCTTCTTTCAGGACCTCCCTCCCCCCTTTTCCTTAATCTCCTTCCTTCTTACTTCCTTATCAGGTAATATAGATTTCTGTATTCAAATTATTGTCTATTATTTCCCCTTTGAGCAATATTGATGAGAGTGAGATTCAATCCATCACCACCTTCCTATCTCCCTCTCCACTGTAAGAATTTTTTCACATCTTTTCATGTGTAATAGATTATCATATTCAATATCTCTTTCTTTTGTACCGGGTGTACCTTTTGTACCTATTTTTCATCCCTTAATTATTTTTATTCCATCCCCTCAAATTCACTTTATACCAGTATCCTTTGTTTATATCTGATCCTTCTAGCTGTATTATTAGTAATGCAATTTTTAAGTATTATAAGTATTAAGTATTATAAGTGTCAGAGCCAAGATGGCAGAGGACTCACCTGAGCTCTCTCACAAAATCTCTCCAACTATCTTTAAATATTGACTAAACAAATTCTAGAGAGGGCAGAACCCACAAAAATGTAAAGAAGTAATGGTCGAGGTCAAGGCAACTTAAAAGATCAGCAGGAAGGATCTGTCTCACCAGGGTGAGAGCAGAGCATTGTTCATACCAGGATGCTCCAGCACAGCCCCTGTCCAAGCAAATCAGGAGTGGACTGAATCAAAGGTAGCAGTGGCAGGTTTCCAAAACTCTCAGTCCACAGATGATAAGGATGAACAACTAGTCAGAAGGAAATTATATGGGTCTCCCTGTTAGCACTGAAGCTGGACTGTTACTTTATATTCAGATCCAGGGCACAGTGCCAAGATGGGGAGGGACGTTATCACATCAGAGCAGTGAAAGGGGGACCTTGCTCACAGAAAAGAGTGCTTGTGGTCACTCATAGACCAGACCACGGGCCATAAGAGAAGTAAACACCGGTCCTTGAATCATAACACCTTGGAAGAACTGAAAACTTACAGGTTCTTAGAAGGATCTCGGTAAAGAACTACACAAAATCCTTGAAGCTTGGAACAGTTCACCCTTTACCCTAGAAACAGAGTTCTAATTTAATAAAAAATGAAAAGTCAATTAATGGCCTGGGAAAATGAAAACAACAGAAAACAATTCTGACCATAAAAACTATTTATAATTCTTAAAGAGGAAAATGGACATTCGGTTAAAAACAGTACTTTTCAGTATTTCTCATGAAAAAAAAAGGAGTTGAATAGAAAATTTAACTTTCAAATACATGACTCAACAGAAGCATAAAAAGATAAATAGAAAAGTAGAATCATAAGGGACTTGACCGTATTAAACTGTTTACATTCTTACAAGGGAAGAGGATACTGGCAACCAAGAACTTTCTCATTATTAGGGTAGTTTGGAGTATATATAGGCAGAAGGCAGCAGAAGTATGAATTGAATATGAAAGGGAGATATCAAAAACAATTAAGGGCTGAGAGAATGTTTTAGAGAAAAAGGAAAAAGCAGAATGGGGTAAAGTATCTCACAAAAAAAGAAACAAGAAAAAGTTTTTATAATGGAGGGGAAGAGGGAAGAAATTTGGGAGAATAAGAGGTCCTTACTCTCATCAGAGGTGGCTCAGTGAGTGAATAACAAATATGTTCAGTTGGGTACTGAAATCTATCTTACCTTACAGGTAAGCAGGAAGGGAGGGGGATAAGAGAGGGAGATGATGATAGAAAGGAGGGTAAATTGGGAGAGGGGGTAATCAGAAGCAAAAAATTTTGAGGAAGGGTTAGGGTGAAAGGAGAGAGAAAATAGAGTAACCAAGCAGGGAAATAGAATGGAGGGATACTAGTTAGCAATAGTAATTGTAAAAAAAAAATAGAAGCAAATTTCTCTGATAAAGTCAAATTTAAAAAAATAAAAGTCCTTCTCCAATTGATAAATGACCAAAGATAATGAACAGTTTTTGGGTGAAATAAAGCTAGCTATAGATACATGAAAAAAATGCCTTAACTCACTATTAGTTGGAGAAATGTAATTTTAAACAATTTTGAGGTACTATCTCATACCCATTAGATTTGCTAGTAGGAAAAAAAATGAAAATGAAAAATGATGGAGAGGATGTGAGGAAAGTGAGACATTAAAACATTGTTGGTAGAGTTGTGAACTGATCCAACTATTCTATAGATCAGTTTGGAACTGTACAATACCATTACTAGATCTATCACAAAAGAGGTCAAAGAAAAGCCCAAAAAGGAAAAGTACCTATTTGCACAAAAATATTTGGAGCTATTATTTTTTTAGGGACAAAGAATTGGAAAATGAGGGGATGTACATCAATTGGGGAATAACTGAGTAAATTGTGTTATGAATTATGATGCAATACTATTTATTGTATTATAAGAAATGATGACTAGGATACTCTCAGAAAAACCTGGAGATGGCACAAAATGAAATATACTATTGCAAAATAACAGCAATATTGTAAGATTATCAGCTAAATTAGCTATTCTTAGCAACAAAATGATCCAAGACAACTCTGAAGGACTTATGGTGAAAAATGCTATTCTTTCACAGGTAAGAACTGATGGCACATGAATATAGATTTTTGTTTTGCTTTTTTTTGGAGTTTTTTTGGGGAAAGGGGGTGCTATGTTTTCTTTTTACAACTTGACTATTATGGAAATGTTTTGCATGACTATACATGCATAACCAACAGGGAGTGGGGAAAGAGGAAAGGAGAGAATTTGGAACTCAAAATTTTATTTTATTTTTAATAGTATTTTATTTTTCCAAATACATGTAAAATAGTTTTCATCATTCAGCTTTGTAAAATCCTGTATTACAAAATTTATTCCCTCTTTTTCTCCCTCCCTCTTCCAGAAGACAGCAAGAAATTAATATAGGTTTAGCATGTGCAGTTCTTCTAAACATTTCCATATTCATCATGCTTCACAAAAAAAAATCAGATCAAGTGGGAAAAACATGAGAAAGAAAAAAAAAGCAAGTTAAACAACAAAAAAAGGTGAAAATACTATGCTTTGATCCACCTTCAGTCTTCATAGTTCTCTCTCTGAATGTGGATGGTATTTTCTATCATAAGTCTACTGGAAGTACCTTGAACCACCAAATTGTTGAAAAGAACCAAGTCTATCACAGTTGATTATTACATTATTTCTGAGTATAACATTCTCTTGTTTTTGCTAGCTTCACTTAGAATCATTTCATGTAAGTCTTTCCAGACTTTTCTGAAATTTACCTGATTCTCATTTCTTTCTTCTTTCTTTTTATTTTCAAAATTTATGCATAGTTTTCAACATTCACTCTTGCAAAACTTTGTGTTCCAATTTTTTTCTCTCTTCCTTTCTCCTACTCCATCCCTTAGACAGCAAACAATCCAATATATGTTAAACATGTGCAATTCTTTTATACATATTTCCAGAATTATCATGCTGCACAAGAAAAATCAGATTAAAAAGGAAGAAAAATGAGAAAGAAATCAAAAAGTAAGCAAACAACAAGAAAAAAAGTGAAAATACTATGTTGTAATCTTCATTCAGTTCCCACAGTTCTTTTTCTGGATGCAGATGGCTCTCTGCACAGAAGTCTATTGCAATTGACCTGAATCACCTCCTTGATGAAAAACTGCTCATCATTTCTTAGAGAATAATTATATTGGATTGCATTCATACACCCTAATTTATTCAGTCATTTTCCAACTGTTGGGCATCCACTCAATTCCAGTTCCTTGCCACTACAAAAAAAAGGCTGCTACAAACATTTTTGTGCATATCAGTCCTTTTCCCTCTTTTATGATCTCTTTGGGATACACACCAAGTAGAGGCACTGTTGGATCAAGGATATGCCCAGTTTTATAGTGCTTTCAGCATCTGGAACTCAAAGTTTTAAAAATGAACACTAAAATTTGTTTTTTTAAAATGTGGAAATAGGGAAAATAAAATGCTAAAGTAATTTCATAAAATAAAAGAATTCCAAATTATTTTCTTCCCATGAAGGAATGTTAATAGTTTAGCTCTGTTGAATCTCTTATGTTTTTTTTTCCTTTTCCCTCTGTTTATGCTTTTCTCGGGTCTTGATATTGAAGATCTAATTTTTGGTTTAATTTTGGTCTTCTCTATTTGAAAGCTTGAAATCTTTCTATTTAATTGAATGACCATTTTCCCCTTGGTGTATGGTGCTTAATGTTTCTGGGTAAGTGATTATTATTTGTAGTCCTACCTTATTTACCTTCCAGAATATCATCTCCAGTCTTTTAATGTTGCAGCAGCTAAATCCTGCATAATCTTGATTGTGTTTGCCTAATATTTGAATTGTTTCCTTCTAACCACTTGCAGTACTTTTCTTGATCTCATAGTTCTGAAATTTTGATATAATATTCCTTGGAGTTTTTATTTTGGGATTTCCTTCCTGAGATGATTGGTGGATTCTTTTTATGTCTATTTTACTCTTTGATCCAGGATATCAGGGCAGTTTTCCTTAATAATTTTTAAAAAGATGTTGTATAGGTCTTCCTCTTCTTTATGACTTTCAAATAGTTCAGTGATTCTGATGTTGTTTCTCTTGGATCTGTTTTCCATGTCAGTTGCTTATTTCATGCGGTATTTTACATTTCTATTTTTTTCATTATTTTGAATTTCTTGAGGACTGATAGAATCAGTAGTTTCTACTTTCCCAATTCTAACTTTGAAAGTGTTGTTTTCCTCAATTAGCTTTTGTACTTTCTTTTCTATTTGGTCAATTGTACTTTTAAAGGAGGAATTTTCTTCATTGGATTTTTGTATCTTCTTTTCTATTTGAGCAATTCTACTTTTTAAGCAATTGTTTTCTATTTCCAAGTTGTTGATATTTTTTTTCATAATTCTCTTGCATCACTCATTTCTTTTCCCATTTTTCTTCTCCCTTTCTTATGATTCTAAGCCCCCCTTTTGAATTTTTCCATGAGTTTTTTGTAGGCTTGCATCCACTTCCCATTTATCTTTGGGGTTTTGCCCCTAAGTATTTTGATATTGTATTGATAGTGTTGTTGATATTGTGTTTTGATCGTCCCTGTTACCATAATAACTTTCTATGATCAGATTCTTGGCCTTTTCCCTTTCCTTTAAATTTGAGCTCTGCTCCTGAATTAGAAGGGACACCATTTTAGGCTTCTTGTACCAGGGGCTGCAGGTCTTGTTTACCTGGTGCTGCACCCCATGAGTGACCCTTGTTTCTGATGCTGTGTGGAAGGAGTCAGGTTAGAAATGGTTGGGGTTAGTGGAAGCCACAGGAGTCTGGCAGCTTACCTAGTGTTGAGTGGTGCTATCTAGTGTGTGTTAAGACTGGTGAAGTATTTCTGCATTTCTCCAGGAACACACTGAGAGGCATATGGCAGTCTGGCTGCAGTTGTATATTTGTTGGCTTAAGTACCTATATAAGGTTGGTATCTACATATTTGCCCAGCACTGTGCTGAAGCATGTAGTCGTTCTCAGAGTCACTGTCTGCCCATTCCCCTATCTATGCTGAAACATATAGGAACTCCTGTTGTTGACATTTGTCTTCTTCATTGCACTGGGGCTCAGGATCTCCCACTGGTTTGCTAAGGTAGGGGCTTGCTGATGACTTGCTGGGATGCTTCCTGTCCTAGACAGAAATTTTCTGCTGATCTTCCAAGTTTCTTGAGCTCAAAGATTGTTTCTCTTCATCTTTTTGCTGATTCTGCAGTTCCAGGATTTGTTGGGGGGGGATTCTATTTTATGGTTATTTGAAGGTAACTATGTGAGTTACAGTAATTTACACTTTTTTCTGTCTTGAAGAATCCACCATACTTCTTTTTTTTATTAAAGCTTTTTATTTGTATAACATATGTATGGGTAGTTCCCCAACAATGATCTTTACACAGCTTTCCATTACATATTTTACCCCCAGTCCCCTCCCCTCCCCTAGATGGCAGGAAGTCCACTACATGTTAATAATGTTGAAATGCTTGAGAAGTTATGCAAGAAACATCCTATCTACAAGAAAAAAAAAGAATCAGAGAAAGGTAACACAATGCAAGCAAATGTCAATAGAGATCATGAAAATGTTGCGTTGTGGACCATATTTCATTTCCCTCTCTCTGGGTGTATATGGTTTTCTTCAGTGAACAATTGGAACTGGTTTGAGACAATTCTTTGTTGCAGAGAGCCATGTCCATCAGAATTGATCATCATGTAATACTGTCATTGCTGTGTATGATGATCTCCTGGTTCTGCTCGTTTCACTCAGCATCAGTTCATGCAAGTCCCTCCAGGCCTCTCTGAAATCGTCCTGCTGGTCGTTTCTTACAGAGCAATAATATTCCATAATATTCATATACCATAATTTACTCAGCCACTCTCCAATTGATGGGCATCCCTTCAGTTTCCAGTTTCTAGCCACTACAAAAAGGGCTGCCACAAACATTCTTGCACAGGTGGGTTCCTTTCCCTCCTCTAAGATCTCTTTGGGATATAGGCCCAGTAGAAACACTGCTGGGTCAAAGGGTATGCACAGTTTGACAACTTTTTGAGCATAGCTCCAAATTGCTCTCCAGAATGGTTGGATCCATTCACAGTTCCACCAACAATGTATTAGTGTCCCAGTTTTCCCACATCCCCTCCAACATTCATC
>JAJPUD010000460.1:61805-76967 GCA_023553655.1 Myrmecobius fasciatus | reverse complement strand
TTCCTGCTATCTCTCATTATTATTATTATTATTATTTATTCCTCTTAGACTAGTCTGTTTATCTATTTAAATGTCTTCCTCCACTTGTAACATGTAAATTTCTTATGGGTAAAGAATGTTTTCATTTCATTTCTTTTATCCCCAGGAATTAGCATGGTGCCTGACAAATGTAAGTTGGACATTGATTTAATTTGGAATATTTTTTGAGTTCTGTATTTTGACATACAAAAAAGGAGAGTTATATAGATTTCTTTGTTGGGTTTCTCTAGTTCCCCATCCTCTTTAACAAAATGTTGGCTTGTAAGTGGCACTTAAATTCATTATGTGCTTTTTGCTATTGCTCATCATGAATATTGCAATGCAAGATGAACAGATGTCTCAGGCAGCATTTTTTCTTTAATTCCTTTTGTATTGCCCATAGTAAAACCAAACAACAATTCTGTTTTTTTCCTTTTTTTCAAAAAAGAATTTATTAATCATCCTTGAATCCAATTGCAATTTCCTTAAATCTTTTTTTGCTTCATTTAAATTGAGAATGTCAGTTCTCATTCTACGATATAGTTCAATTTCTATAGAATGACTCATTGTAAGATAAGGATATCATATTTAGAGTTCAATAATTAAAAACATTTATAGATATCACCCAAGCTGTGTGACTCTTAGTTCTCTCCATCTCCTTTTTCTACAAAGGGGATGTAAAAAAAATTTAGCCTCACAGAACTTGACACAGCTTTCACTATGCTTTATATCATGGTCCCTTCTTCCCCTTTCATGAATATTCATACTCCTGACTTCTCAGAAATGTTGTGAAGTTGACAAGATCATATATTTAGAGTTGGAAGGGATGTTAGAGGCAATCAAGACCAATTCCTTAATATAACAGATGAAGAAATTAAGGCACAGATGTATTAAGTGAATTGACCAAGGTCACTTAACTATTCAGTATTATCAGAATTCAAACACTTAATTCCCGGCTTCAAGTTCAGTCTGCCATGTTAGATAATGAAAAGAAAATAATTTTATATTTTGAAGAAAAAGTTATTTGAAGTTAGTTTTATTTTGTCCTGCAAAATACCAAACTCCCTCTATAATAGATGTTTCTTTCTAATCCTTTCCTTTATCTTCTCTGTTTTTTTTCCCACTACTTCAGAATTGTAGCCTGCTCACCCAGAATTGTTTTCTAACAGCTAGGGGTATGATTTGCCCTCTATTCTGTTAGTGGTGAAATTATCCATGCATAGTTTAACTACAGTTTTCATAGTCAATTATTAATGAATATTTCATTCTATCTCTACTGCTCCTTTGCCAAACGGAACTGCTGTGAAGTTAATTACTTGGCAGTTTTTAAAGGTGAAAATGAAAGAAATTGCTTTCTGCAGCACAATTGTGATAGAGATACACTTGTGTCGTTATAACACAATGACCACAGAACCCTTTGATAACCAGGCAAAGCGGGTCAGTCACTCCTCATTGTTCAAATGGCTGTTCAAATATTCATAAAACTGCAATCTGATGGGGTCTGAAACCTGGGCTTTGTCAAATGGACTTCATTTGATTATATTCTTGGTAGACTCTTTGCAGTCTTTGCGATGCTGGTTTTTTTTAATGTTTATATTTTGACCTACTGGGCTCCTAACATTTAAAAGAGAATAAGCAGCTTCTACCATTGGAGGTTTCACAGGCAGCAAAGGTTTGCCCTGCAAACAATGCAAGAGACAATCTCCTCTGGGCCTGAAGCACACTGAGGCATATCTGAAATTCATTGTGTGACTGGCTATATTGTACAAAATAGATACTCAACAAACGACCATGCTTAAAAGGTTACTATGTCTGTGGGCTTCACATTCCTGTCTACTTTGATGCAATTTTACATTTCTTTTTCTTCTCTTTCCTTAAAATACCAAGGGGAGATTAGTTGAAAAATATTAAGGCTTTTGCTGCTAAAATAGAGAGGGCTCTAGAGGGCCTGACAACAGGTGTCCTGAGTGGTAAGGAAAGCATTCATTAACAGAGAACTCAAGGAGAGTCAAACTTCTATAGCACTATCTTCATTTGACAAAAGTCAACTTGCCCTATTTATTGTTTTTTTTATTAAAACTTTTTATTTGCAAAACATATGTATGGGTAATTCTTCAACATTAACCCTTACAAAGCTTTCTGTTAAAAAAATTTCCCCCCTACTCCCCACCCCTCCCCTAGATGACAGGATATCAACTACATGTTAATTATGTTAAAATACTTGACAAATCGAATATATGTATACGTATTTCCACACTTATCTTATTGTGCAAGAAAAATCCTATCTACAAGAAAAAAAATCAGAGAAAGAAACACAATGCAAGCAAACATCAATAGAGAGCATGAAAATGTTATGTTGTGGTCCATATTTTATATCCCTCTCTCTGGGTGTATATGGCTTTCTTCAGTGAACAATTGGAACTGGTTTGAAACATTTCATTGTTAAAGAGAGCCATGTCCATCAGAATTTATCATCATGTAATACTGTTGTTGCTGTATATAATGATCTCCTGGTTCTGCTCACTTCACTCAGCATCAGTTCATGCAAGTCTCTCCAGGCCTCTCTGAAATTGTCCTGCTGGTCGTTTCTTACAGAGCAATAATATTCCATAACATTCATATACCATAATTTATTCAGCCATTCTCCAATTGATGAGCATCCATTCAGTTTCCAGTTTCTAGCCACTACAAAAAGGGCTGCCACAAACATTCTTGCACATGTGGGTCCCTTTCCTTCCTTTATGATTTCTTTGGGATATAAGCCCAATAGAAACACTGCTGGGTCAAAGAGTATGCACAGTTTGATAACTTTTTGTTGCCCTATTTATTGGAAAAGAAATGAGATAGTTATTAGCATTTCCCTAAAAATCATAAGGTCATATTTTGAAAAACCACAGCTGATCATCTTTTAATTTGCTTGAAATGCTGTGAGAAAGTCCATTTGCCATCTGCTTTCTCTTTTCCAATGGGGATTTTCTAAAAATTAAAAAAAATCCATGCAAAACAGATCAGCTTATTCCTCAAAACTTATATTCCTCCTTCTGTCCTTTCCCTGCTTTGTCTATTTTCAATGACATTTACCTGGAAAGATAGTTAGCATCCTTCCTTCTTTTCCCCAGCCTTTTGCCCTCATTCCCCAAGTTCCATCTCCTTTCCCAATCTTTCCCTCCCTTCAGAATTATCTAGCATGACATAAAATTTGATTTAACTTAAAATGTGACAGGCAGGTCAATCACCTTATTGCCTGTGGGACTTCATTTGCTAAAGCAACAGGAAAAAGCATCCTAAATTAAGCAGAATCATGAGCATAATGGTAATTTTGTTTTCTATTTTCAGGAGGGAAAAACCCATTTGAAAAATCATTTGATGGCTTCTGTTACCAAAATGTATTCTTAAAAACTCTGGAGTCCTGAAAAAGATATACATTTTTACCTAGACTTTAGCACACAGAGAGCTCATTTTGGTCTTATAATGTAGTTCTTATCTACATTAAACCTACCTATACAAAAAATTGAAAAAAATCCTAAAAATTGAACATTGAGAAAGAAAAACTTGCAACTCTTTCTTCTCTGGCTCCTCTCTTTCCACCATTACTACTACTTTTACATCTGGAAATAGGGTTGATTAGTCCATAGAAGAGAAAGGAAGAATGAAGAGGGAGGCTTAATGGATTTTTTCAAATATTTGAAGGGCTGTCATGGGGTGGAATCTTGTTCTGTTTGACCCAAAAGGTGAGAACTAGGAGTAATGGGTAGAAGTTGTAAAAGTAAATTTAAACTTGCTGTAAAGAAAAAAATGATTACACTTAGATCTGTTCAAAAGCAGAATGGATTGTCTAAGAAACCAGTAGGTTTTCCCCATAGTCTAATATGATATGATGAAAAGAACCCTGATGGGGCAGCTAGGTGGTACAGTGGATAGAGCACCAGACCTGAAGTCAGAAAGACCTGAGTTCAAATTTGACCTCAAATACTTAATACTTCTTAGCTGTATGACCCTGGGCCAGTCACTTAACCCCAATTACCTCAGGGGAAAAAAAGAGCCCTGATGCTGGTCCTGGATTCAAATTCTCCCTGCAATGTTTAATACCTGTATAACTGTTAGCAAGTTGCTTAACTTCTCTCACCTATAAAATAAAATTTGGACTAGATTGCCTATGAGGTTATTTCCAACTTTATGTATATGATTCTAATATTCTTCATTATGTATGCTATTGATCACTTGAATCCTCCTAAGATGACTTTTTTGTTTGATTAGTCATCTTTCAAAAGCATTTTAGAGTTGTTTATCTTTATTTTCTCCTGATTTTGATATGCATAAGGATAAATTTTCATTTCTTGGTTGTTCAAATTATCTCTTTTTTATTTTAAATTTATTTTTATTTGTTTTCTTAAATATTTTCCAATTTTATGTAAAAGAATTTGAGTTACAAATTCTTTAGCTCTCTGCTACCCTTCCCCTACTATTTGAAAAAGCTAGAAGTATGATATCAATTATACATGCAAAGTCATGCAAAACACATTTTCATATAATCCATGTTGTGAAAGAAAAGACAAACACATATACACAGACAAGAAAAGATAAAGATAGTTCTTAAAAATTATGCTTCCACATGCAGTCAGAGTTCCTTAGTCCTCTTTGTGGAAATGGATAACATCTTTCATCTTAGTAACTTGAAATTGTCTTGGACTATAGTCTTGACAAATGATGTCTTTTGAAGAAAAGATAATCAACTTTTAAGGCTTGTCAGAGCCTATGATGGACACAATCAGTGAAAAATATTACCTCAGCTATATTTGAATTTTTTAAAGCTGAATTTTTGTTCCTAATCAGGAAAAAGGATCCAAATTTTGGATCATGAGTTTTGTATTGAATGAGCTACTGAAAAAAATCTGTCTTCTAAGCCTTGGTGGCCTTGAGCAAAAGACACTTCATGTACAAATTTGGGCTAGAAAGATTAAATAAGTTTGACTGAGACAATATATGTTCTTTTATACATCTGAAAAGTGCTTATTTTATTTGTATAAAATCAACTGTGTGAGCAACTATCAAATATTTATGGCAAATGGATAATTATTCTTCTTACTGTAAATCATTGTTAACTATTATCATTGCTGACATAATTTTCACTCATTTACTCCACAAAAAAACTTTTCCATCAAATAGATCATTTTAATTCAAAACATATTACTTTGGGTTTTTGTTTGAATAAGTGGAAAACAATGGCTTTCCACATTTTAAACTGAAAGATCATTCAACAGCTTTAGGACAAGTGCAAATTATGAAGTATTTATTAGGTAAGGTGAAATAGGAGTAAAAGAAGATTTGAATGAATACAATTAACACAGCAGGATGGAAATTCCAAATTCAGAGAACCTAAAAAAGGTTGGTTTTCTTTTTTAAAGAGTACATGACAGCTCCTTCACATGTATAATTGATATTACATAGCTTGCCTTCTTAAGGAGTGAGGGAGGCACAGGAGGGTAGAGAGAAGTTGGTACTTAAAATTAAAAAAAATGAATGTTAAAATTTTTTAAACATTTAATGAAATTATAAGAAATAAAATATAATGTTATTTAATGAAATAAAAATATATTTTAAAAAAGGTATGTGTTAACTCATTTACATTGCAGATATCACTTCTGACCTAGTCAGTCAACCTTCTTTATGTCATTTCAACTAATAGGCTGTTTATTCAACTAATAGGTTATTGACACAAAACCTAAACAAAATAATGTGGTTTGAACTTGATTTCATTTTTATAATTAAATCTTTTTCATTTTCAAAACATTTGCAAGAATAATTTTTCAACATTAACCCTTGTAAAACCTCATATTCTAGTTCCCCCCCCCCCCAATGGCAAGTAACCCAATATATGTTAAACATGGTAAAATATATGTTAAATATAACATATGCATACATATTTATACAATTATCTCATTGCACAAGAAAAATCAAATCAAAAAGAAAAAAAAGAGAAAAAATACAATGCAAGAGAACAATAACAAAAAGAGTGAAAATGCTATGTTGTGATCCATGCTCAGTTCCCACAGTTCTCTCTTTGGGTGTAGATGGCTCTCTTCATCCATCACAAGATCATTGGAACTGCCCTCCATCATCTCATTGTTAAAAAGAACCACATCCATCAGAACTGATCATTGTATAATCTGTTGCTGCTGTGTAAAATGATATCCTGGTTCTGCTCATTTCACTCAGCATCAGTTCATGCAAGTCTCTCCAGGCCTCTCTGAAATCATCCTGCTGGTAGTTTCTTACAGAACAATAATATTTCATAACATTCATATACCATAATTTATTCAGCCATTCTCCAATTGATTGGGCATCCACTCAGTTTCCAGTGTCTTGCCACTATAAAAAGAACTGCTACAAACATTCTTGCACGTGTGGGTCTCTTTCCCTTCTTTAAGATCTCTTTGGGATACAAGCCCAGTAGAGACACTGCTGGGATCAAAGGGTATGCCCAATTTGATAGCCCTTTAGGCATAGTTTCAAATTGCTCTCCACAATGGTTGTATCACTTCACAACACCAACAATGCCTTAGGGTCCCAGTTTTCCCACATCCCCTCCAACATTTGTCATTATCTTTTCCTGTCATCTTAGCCAATCTGAAAGGTGTGTAGTGTTGACCTGGATTTCTTAGAAATTTTAGATAAATGTTTAATCTTTCTAATGCCACAGTCACTGACAAGTTAGATAGATGCATCTTTCTTTTGGTCACAAATGTTTTAACAGTTAAATTTGATATTTTAAAAAAAATTAAAAATCACATAAAATAGATGATACCTGTTTCTGAAAATTTTAAATCACAATAACTGAATAGAGGTAGCATGAGGCAAAGGAAACAGTGCTGAGTCTGGAGTCAGAAGTGCTGGGTTCAAATTTTCACTAATCTAGGGAGGGGGATTTGGGAACATTATTTTATTTCTCTCAAGTTTTCTTCATAGGTAAAATATTTTTTTTTGTATTGAATTGACACATAGGTCCCTTCAATCTAAAAATCTAGAATTCCCTGAACTTTCTAAATTAGAAGTTTGAAAGTCTTTCAAAAGAATAGATCAGCATTTACAAACAATTCTTTTGTTTCAGCAGTGTTAGTCTAATTATATCGAAATTTTGTGACTTCCTCATGCCTTCTGAAGAGTTTAGTAATTAGGAAAGAAAAAGGAAGGGAACAATATAGCTGAGAAGCATTTGTAGATTGATCAGCATTCTTACAACCTACATTCTTAATGGGATAGTTTATTAGTCAGAAATCCTACTGTTAACATTTTTATTTGCTTTTAAAAGTAAGTTTTCTGTGTTAGGACTTAAGAATTATTCATTAAGTCAGCAGGTAACTTTCTCTCATTATATATATCTTTTGAAATTGCAGTGATTCTTAGGACTAGAAGTAAAACTGAATGTGATTTAACTGATGGCTTGGTACAAAATGTAAGTTGCAATAACCACAGGTCAGTATTGATTGTAGAAGGATCTCATTTCTGTCACATTACTACCATTTGCAAACTTAAAAGACTAGTTTGAAAGAACACATTTTAGAACTATGTAAGAATTTTGAGATTGTGTCTAATTTGTAAAACTAGTTGGCCTAAATTTAATTAAATAAAATTTAATTTCATCAAAATTATATTTTTCTCAACATGACTCCAAGTTATTGGTTTTGATTGAATTTTAAAATTATTTCCCAAACAGTTGCTGTGGCATGATCTAGACATAGTTTGAGACTTAATTAACTCTCTATGTCTCCATTTGTAAAGTGATGATTCCATTGCTACCTTAATTCACAGATCTGTATCTGGAGATCTAGACAAATTTGATTAATTCATTTTGAAGACCCAATTAACCATAATTATTTGATTCATTTTGTACATCCTGAATATTTTATTCTCATATGCTACCACTTTACTCTCTAGAATTCATGTCTTCATATATAAAATCTGAGGATAGAACTAGATGATCTTTAGCAATCAAATCAATAAATCAATAAACATTTAATAAGTGTCCACAGTATCCCAGGGACATAGTGATGGGGATACAAATCTCAAAGAGTTAGCAATCTAATGAAAGAGACAACCTAAATGTCCCAGACTTATATATACATACCAAGAGAGAGGGAAAGAGAGAAGAGAGAGGGACAGAGAAACAGAGAGACAGACAGAGTCAGAGACAGAGAGTGTGAGAGAGAGAGTAATGTAACAGGATGAATAAAAATTATTAAAAGGGGGAAGAAAGAGAGAATAGGGAAGGTTTCCTGTAGTAGATGGGAGTTGCTGAAATGGGTGGAATGAATTAGAGATAATTCCCAGAACAGAGAGATGAAACGTCTTGCTCATGATGCCAAATAGGGTATTTTGTGTTTGTTCCTGGAGTCAATAGAGTGTCACTGGAGGTAATTGAATGGGGTGACATAATAAGTGACATAATCACTCCAATGAGCTACTAATTCACAATGGTTGAGATTAGAAGTAGGCAGATCTACTAGTAGGCTCTTATAATGATCAAAGCATGAGGTGGTAAGTACCTGCACTAGAGTGGTGGCCTGTCAGAAGAGACAAAGGGGTAATGATATTGGAAAGATATTGTAAAGGTGGACTCTGGCAACAATTTAGATATGACAGTGGTGAGAGATACTGAGGAATCCAGGATGACTCCTGAGTTGTAAATCAGTGACTGAGAAGATGATGTTATTCTCCACAATAATAGGGAAGATAGAAACTGGGAAGATTTAGAAGGAAAGATAATGAGTTTTGTTTTGGATATATTGTATTTAAGATGTCTCCTGGACATGCAGTTTGAGATCTATGAATGATAGTTGGAAATGTAAGATTGGAGAATAGCAGAGAGATTAGAGTAGAAAAGGTAGAGATTTGAGAATCATTAGAATAGAGATGCTGATTAAGTTCATACAATGAGATCACCAAATGAAGTATAGGAGAAAAGGCTTCTGAACAGAACCCTGAGAGAAACCTATATAGTTAGAAAGTATAATGTGGAGGAAAATCCAGCAATGGAGGTGGACAAGGATGCTCAGATAGGAGGAAAATCAGGGGAGAGTTGTATCTGAAAAACTTAGAAAAGTATCAGGGAGGAGAGAGAGTCATCAATGGTATCAAAGGTTTCAGGGAAGCCAAGGAGAAGAAAGATAGAGACAAATCTATTGGATTTTTCAACTAGAAGGTCATTAAATTCGGAGAGAGCAATTTTGGTGAAATGATAAGGTCAGAAGCTGGATTGTAAGAGGAGAGGAAAGGAGAGGAGAAAAAAATTGGAGGGATCTAGTATAGATGGCCTTTTCAAGGAGTTGAGCTACACAAGAATAGATATAGGATGACAGTTAAAGAGCAAGGAAGGATCAAGTGAAGGTATTTTTTTTCCAAAATAGAGGAGACATGAACATATTTGTAGGTAGTAGGAAATGAACTTGTAGAAAGGGAAAAAATGATAATAAGTGAAAGAATGGGCATGATAGAGGAGGAAATTAGTTTGTAAAAAGGGAGAAATAGAAAATAAGTGAAAGAGCGGGCATGACAATTTGTTGCAACTCTCAGGTGCCTTCAAGTTCTAAATTATGATTTTATGATTTATCTAATAATGGCTCATCACTGGTGTGGAGTGAATCATCTTTCAGCCATCATTTTCCCTTATCTGATGAGATCCAATCTATTACCAAATCTTACCTTTGAAATATCCTATTTATCATTCTTTCCTTTCCCTTTTACTGCAACCAGCTGAGATTAAGTTATTACCTCAATGTAGGACTATTGTATCTTTCTCCTAATTGGCATTCCTGACTCCAGGCTATTCCTTATCCAATTTAACATGAATCCTTTACCTACATTAATCTCCTTTAAGCATTGTTTTCATCTTGTTATTCTACTAAAAAAAAAGACACCCACACACAAGAATGAGATAATAAATGTAAAGTATTTTGCAAACATTAAAGCACCATCTGTGAGCTGTTGTTGTTATTGTTAATAATAATATCTCACAATTTCCTATTTTCTACAAAATTAAGAAACACTTGAATTTTTTGGCTCTTTATATGCTGGTCCTACCCAAACTATTTGATACTATTTCAAATCAGTTCAATTCAACCAGCATTTTCTGAACTGAACTGGAATATAAGAATACCTGGAAGAAACAGACAACTCACTGATGCAGTGCACCTTTGCTCATATGTAAATGAGGAGGTTAAACTTGATGACCCATAAACTCCATTATATCTTTAAATCTGTGATCTGATGATCTATAATTCTTTAATCCCTACTCTCAAAGAATTTATATTCTTACACGTGACACAAATTTATACATTTATCCCTTCTACATTATGGCTTTCACCATCATGGTTTCCAGTTGGCATAAGAAATTAAATGGGAATTGTGGGGGAGTTCTGTGATAATTACAGATAACATGTGAAGGCCAGAACAAGTTTAAAAACTCAGAAATATAAAAATATATACATAATATTGCATACTATCAATATATTTTATCTTTTAATTCTATAACACTTTAGGCTTCCCTGGTAGAAAGAGAGGACCAAATATTTTTACATGAATTTTCCAGATCATGCAGATACTGTGTCCCTAACACTGCTGCCCCCAATGTAGAAGGGGTAACTATAAGTATATGCAGATAAAAATGTAATAAAAATAAGACAGTTAAATATAAGGTTGTTTAGGAGTGAGATGATTAATAGCAAATCAGAAAAAGCTTCATGTAGAAGATGATATATGAATTGTGTCTTGATGGAGAAGATTCTATAAAGTGGAAATGAGGAGGCAAGGTGAAAAAGGCTTGATTTTCAGATAAGAGGAGTGGCTCATGCAAAAGCATGGAGATGGAAAATTGAGTATTAGGTGAGAGGAATGAATGGGATAAATAGAACAGTTTGGTTGGCCTGATTAACGAATTAGACAAGACTTATTTAATATTTATTATATATTCTTTAGTCTTGCTCCCATGAGATAGCTGCAATGTTTAAAAAACTAAAGAATCCAAAACTAATTAGTAAATAACCATCAACCTACCTGATTTTCTTCATCTCAATACAATCTTTATTTATTAGAATAAACTACCCATCTATCAAGGATATTTTTGATGAAAATTTGAGGAAATAAGAGTCTTTCACAGATGACATTCTATACTAGACCACATAATATTTATGGAAATGTGAAAAAATGTAGAAGATCCTGCTTTGTTCATATTTGTTAAATTTAAAAAGTGAAGAAAAAATTGATTTGATAGAACAAAACTAAGTCTCCTGCATCTGTCTTGGAAAGTTGTCCAATCTTAATGTAGGTGTGAGATACCTTAACATTTGTTAGAATTTAACCTGATACTTATTAAGATATCTCTCATGCCTATGAAAAGATTATACAACATTCCAATATACAATGGTTTATAAAATAAATGAGGCAAACTAAAGCGATTCACATTTATTTACTTATACAATCTTACAACTTTTTATATTTAAAACTTTTAATATGTAGTATATTTCCTTTTGCTAAAATGTTTTACATAGTTTGACATTGTTTATGAGATTTTTGCTTATGTTATTTAACTCTTCATGAAACCACACAGCACATTGTACATTAAGCATATCTTTGGCAGATAGCCCATTTTCCTTCAAAATTAACCTAATTATAGCCCATAAATTTACTTTTTTAAATTATATTTCATCTTCCCCAATTGCATTATAAAACAATTTTTAAAAATTTATAAAAATTTTGAGTCCCAAATTCCATTTCTTTTTTCCTCCTTTTCCTTCCCCCTCTGAGATGGTAAGCAATTCAATATAGTTTATACATGTGTAATCATGTAAAACATTTCCATATTAGTTATTTTGAACAAGAAGATTTGAATTAAAAAAACCCAAAAGAGTGAAAAATAGCATACTTCAGTCTGTATTCAAATGACACCAGTTCTTTCTCTGGATTTGGATAGCATTTTCAACACTGAGTCTTCTAAGATTGTCTTAGATCATTGCCATTGGACAAAAGGTGTCATTATCATACAATGTTGCTGCTATTGTATATAGTGGTTTCCTAGTTCTGCTCACTCCACTCTGAATAAGTTCATTTAAGTTTTTCTAGGTTTTTCTGAAATAATATTGCTTGTCATTTCTTATAGAACAATGATATTTCATCACAATCATATAACAGCATATTTAGCCATTCCCCAATTGATCAGTATTTCTACAATTTCCAATTTTTAAGAACTACAAAAAGAACTGCTACATTTTTGTATAAATAAATCCTTTACTCCTTTTTTTTGATGTCTTTGGGATGTAGACAAAAATTTAAAAAAAAAATTTGCTGGATCAAAGAGTATGTACAGACCATACCCATTTAAAGCAATGGGGTTTAAATAAGACTAGTTTCCAGGTCATTGCTGTTTTTATCCCTTTGATAAATATTGTAACCTTTTCTGATGCATGGTATGGTAATAAAGTCATATTTCAATATTCAATCTCCATCTGGAAATTTCTACAATTATGAAACAAATATATTTTAAAGTATATATTTATATTCATTGAAGTTAGTCATTTCTTCAATGGGTACAAGATTCCTAAGTCCTTTGGAAGTAAAAATCTCCAAAACAATTTTGGGAAAGTGGATAAAGATGGTCAAATCTTATAGGTTCACCAGGTTGTTTTTTTTTTTTTTTTTTTTTTTATACTGGTTTTAGTATAATCTAAAATAAAAAAAAACAAGGTTTAGCAATAAAGATTACTTTTTTTTAATACTTCAGCATTTTTATTGTTTTTTTCTGTGGTGAGTATTGTCTTCATAATAGTGGTTAGGAATTTTTTTTTTCCTGAGGCAATTGGGATTAAGTGACTTGCCCAAGGTCACACAGCTAGGAAGTGTTATGTGTCTGAGATCAGATTTGAACTCAAGCCCTCCTGATTTCAGGGCTGATGCTCTATCCACTGTACCACTTAGCTGCCCCGAAATATTTTATTTTTAATAGTGTTTTTAGAAATTTGAGAAATCCATATAGCAGAGAAACCCAGATAGCATTGTAAAGGAAACAATAACAAACCCTTTATCTGTCAGGCCCCTCTCTAGAACTTCTTGTTTCCCAGGAATACTTAATATATTTTGCAGGAGTAATCAGGTTTTGCCTCTGTGTTTTTTTTTAAATTTCTGAGCACACTTTCCTTTGTGCTTCAGTATAACTGATCTAATTTTCTTATTGGTTTAGATGACCTTTGAAGTACTTGACTTTGCTACACCAACAACCATTATAATATCTCTAACAGCTGTTGAAGTGTATACTCTTTAAGAGCTTCAATGTACTTAAAAGTTCTTTCTACGTCATCTATTTCATCATTAACTGAGGAGAGAACTATATGAAAGTAGGGAAACCAGCTCAATGTAGTTTCATCTGCTTGGGCTCAGTATATCAACAGAAATACACATACAACACCAATACTTTCATAAAATGAATCATGTCATATCAACTGTGTCCCTTGTACAAAATATTGCACAGCAATTGCATTGCATAAGAGAGATAACTCTGTCAGTCTTCTGATTGCTAATATAAACCAAATATAAGACATGGAGATGTATGCTATTCAGAGGTTACTGCCATTATTCCTGAGGATAGGTCTGGTATTATGAAGACCTGAGTTCCAATCTCAACTATTTTTCTAACTATGTGACTCTGGATAGATCACCTAACTTCTGCTTTCCGCAGTTTCCTCATTTGTAAAATGCTATAATAACATCTACCTTTCAAGGTTGTTATAAGAATCAAATATGCTAAAAATTGTGAAGTGCCTAGCACATTTCCTGGAACATAGTAAATACTATATAAATGTTAGTTATTAGTTATAATAAGCTATCTATTTTGCAAGTCAGATGTTTTTACTCTGAAATACTTTTTTTTCTCCTATTTTTTTAAATTTTGACTTTATTTTTGCATGTCTGTACTGAAAAAAAAAAGATTCACTATGATTTTTTCCCTTGGATTTCCTAGTCAAGATTTTGTCTTGTGCATTTCTATATTTGTTTGAACTTGTGATGGAACCAGGCAGAGAGTGAGCTCAACTCTACTTCAACTCTACTTTACTTCAGGTACCTTAAATCCACCTCTCTAGGAAATACTTTCATTTTGAATCCAAGCATTAGGTACTGAGTATCTTGCAAGGGACTAGGCAAAAACATTCTGCATTGGAGTTTTTCATAGGCTTTTTTATCTATTAAGAATTTGTCCAATATCCTAACATTCCAGGGAAAGAAAATGACAACATTCTGTTAGTGAAGAGCAAAAGTATAAAAGTGTTAACTGTTCTTATTAATTGAATAATAATAATAATAATATTTTCTATAATAACGTTCAACCTCATATCACTCCCTAAAGCAAGCTTTGTTTTTTTGAATCTCAAGTCTGGAAACTTACTGGAATAGGAATAGAAAAGACTTACTGCAAAGTAAAATTGGAGCAATAAATCTATTGAAGTTACCTAAGTTATTTTGAAGCTAATTATGTCTGTGTGCAAAGCAAATGAAGTGAGAACTGAATTAATGAAGACCAGCTCCCTCCCATGAGCTAATGAGGCATGCTTTATACCAACAGCTCCTCACAATGAAAAATTAAACCAGTCTATGAGGGGGAAAAAAAAAATGAGTGGTTGAAGTTAAGAACATTGAAGGCTGAAACAGTTTGTCAGTATAACTTCAAGGATTTCCATTCTTTGATTGTTTAACGCTTCTATATAGGATTCTTTTTCTTTCTTTCTTAACATTCTTTTTTTCTTTCAATTCTTTCTTTCTCTCTCTCTCTTTCTCTTGCTTGCTTCCTTCCTTCCTTTCTTACTTCCCTCCCTCCCTCTTCCTTCTTTCCTTCCTTCCTTCTTCTTTTCCTTCCTTCTTCTTTTCCTTCCTTCCTTCCTTCCTTCCTTCCTTCCTTCCTTCCTTCCTTCCTTCCTTCCTTCCTTCCTTCCTTCCTTCCTTCCTTCCTTCCTTCCTTCTTTCCTTCCTTCCTTCTTTCCTTTCTTTCTTTTCTTTCTTTCTTTCTTTTCTTTCTTTCTTTCTTTCTTTTCTTTTCTTTCTTTCTTTCTTTCTTTTCTTTCTTTCTTTCTTTCTTTCTTTTCTTTCTTTCTTTCTTTCTTTCTT
>JAJPUD010000460.1:0-61405 GCA_023553655.1 Myrmecobius fasciatus | reverse complement strand
ATCCATTTACCTATTTAAAACAAAACACAAGCAAACAAAAACAAATAGTTTATATTAAGTCACTTATACCTTTTACTTTTGATATAGGTTAAATATGTACAATCTTTTTAAACATATTTCCATATTTGTTATGTTTTTAAGAAAAATCAGACTAAAAGGGGGAAAAAAACCACAAGAAAAAAAAGCAAGCAAACAAAAAAGGTCAAAATACTATGCTTCAAACCACATTAAGTCTTCATAGTACTTTCTCTAGCTGCAGATGGCATTTTCCATCCTAAGTCTATTGGAATTCTCTTGAATTATTGCATTGTTATGTAGAGCCAAGTTCAGCATAGCTGTTGGTCGACTTTGTTATTTTTTCTAACTCTATCAGATAATTTTGTGGTAGTTTAATTGGTATAACCCTAAATAATTAAATTAATTTAGGTGGGGTTGTCGTATTTATATTAGCTTGGCCTACCCATGAGAAACTGATACTTTTCCATTTGTTTAGATCTGAGTTTATTTGTGTAAACAGTGTTTTGTATTTGTGTTCATATTCTTCCTGGGTTAGTCTTGGTAAGTTGGTGCATTGACTCCCAAATAATTTATATTGTCTACAATTAATTTAAATGAAATTTCTCTTTCTTTCTGTTCTTGATGAACTTTGTTGGTAATATATGGAAATGCTGATGATTTATGTGAGTTAATCTTATATCCTTCAACTTTACTGACATTAATTATTTGAAGTGATTCTGAAGAGTTCTCAAAGTATTATCTTATCTCCAAAGAGTGATAGTATATTTCTTATTCTAATTTCTGCTCATTCTAATTTCAAATTCTTTTTTTCTCTTAGTGTTACAGCAAACATTTCTAGTACTATATTGAATAATAGCTATGATAATGAGAATCTTTGCTTCACCCCTGATCTTATTGGGAATGTTTCTATTACATATAAAGCTTGATGGTTATGGATAGATGCTGCTTATCATTTAAAGGAAAACTCCACTTATCCCTAAGCTCCCTAGTGTTTTTTATTTTTTTATTTTATTTTATTTTATTTTTTTTTTTGCTGAGGCAGTTGGGGTTAAGTGACTTGCCCAGGGTCACACAGCTAGGAAGTGTTAAATGTCTGAGATCAGATTTGAACTCAGGTCCTTCAGGGCTGGTGCTCTATCCACTGGGCCACCTAGCTGCCCCTATCTAGAAATAGGTGCTATATCATGTCAAAAACTTTTTCAGCATCTATTGAAATAATAATATGATTTCTGTTAGTTTATAATTGATGTGGTGATTTATGTTGATAGTTTCCCCAATATTGAACCAATCCTGCCTTCCTGGGATAAATCTTATCTGGTCATAGAGAATAGTTCTTGTGATATATTGCTGTAATCATCTTGCTAGTATTTTAAAATTTTTTGAATTAACCAATGGCTTGTCTATCTTATTTTTTAAATAAAATCCATTTCCTAGATTTATTTATTAGCTCAATATATTTTAAAGCTTTGATTCTTATTAATATCACCTTTGATTTTGGGGGTTTCCAATTTGGTGCTAAAGTTGGGGATTTTTGATTTGTTATTTTTCCATAATTTTTTTTGCATGTCCAATTCATTCATGTTTTCTTTTTTTCATTTTCTTGATGTAAGAATTTAGAGAAAGAATTTTTCCTCTAAATACTGCTTTGCCTGTATTCCATAAAATTTGGCATGTTGTCTCATTGCTGTCATTCTCTTCAATGAAATTGTTTCTTTGATTTGTTCTTTGACCTGATTGTTTTTTAAGATTACTTAGTTACCAATTCATTTTAATCTATCTTTCCACAGCCCTTTGTCAAATGTAATTTTTATTACATTATGAAACAAAAAGAATAATTTAATATTTCTGCCATTTTACATTTGATTTTCAGGTTTTTATGCCTTATTATATGATCAGCTTTTGTGCAAGGTCCTGGTGAGAAAAAGGAATATACAGTTTTTTTTGTTCCATTCAGTTTTTTCCAAAGGTCTGTCCTATCTAATTTTTCTAAAATTCCATTTACCTCCTCAGTTTCTTTCTTGTTTATTTTTTGTTTGGACTTATCAAATATTTCAAGTTTAATTTCACCTCTAAGAATTTGGATGCTATACAACTTGGTGCAGATATGTTTAGTATTGATAATTGCTTCATTGTCTATGGCACTTTTTAGCAAGATATAGTTTCCTTTTTTTATCCTTTTTAATTAGATCTATTTTTAGTTTGACTTTGAGATAAAGATTGCTATCCCTGCTTTCCTACCCCCCCTTCATTTGAAGCATCTGCTCCAGTCCTTTACCTTTCTCTGTCAAATGTGTCTCATATAAAACATATTGTAAGATTCTGATTTTTGATTCACTCTGCTGTTATCTTCCATTTTTTTTAGAGAGTTCATTCTATCCATAGTTTCAGTTGTGATTACTACTTGTGCGTGTCCTTCTATTCCATTTTTCCTCCTGTTTATCCTCTTTATCTTTTCATCCTTTCCCTCCTCACTACTGTTTTGCTTCTGTCTGTCACCTCCCTTAATGTATCCTCACTAGTCCACTCCTTCCCGCCTCCTTTTCTTAATCTCCTCCCCTCTTACTACTCTCTTAGGAAAGATAAATTTCTATATTCAACTTATTGTGCATATTATTTCCTCTTTGAGTCAATACTGATGAGAATAGGATTCAAGAAATACTTGTAGCCTACCCTCCCAACTCTCTCTACTGTAATATGCCTTTCATGCCTCTTCAGATGAAATAATTCACACTATTTTACCTTTTCCTTTTTTCTGTGTCTAGTATACTTCTCTTTCTCATCCATTAATATCTTTGTGTCATTTCCCTCAAATTCACCTTATAGCCATACTATATGTATGTATGTATGTATGTGTGTATGTATGTGTGTATGTATGTATGTATATATATGCATATATATATATATTCCTTCTAGCTGTACTATTAATGATACAATTTTTAAGAATTACAAGTATTTTCTTCCCATGTATTAATGTAAATCATTTAGTTACATTATGTTTTCTTTTCTCTTTTTTACTTGTTTGTACTTCTCTTGGGTCTTGATATTGGAGATCAGATTTTTGGATTTCATCTGGCCTTTTCCTTATAAAAACTTGAAACCATTCTGTTTCATTGAATGACCATTTCCCCCCTTGATGTATTATGCTTATTTTTCTGAGTAAGTGATTCTTGTTTGTTATGCTAAATTTTTTGCCAACTGGAATATCATGTTCTATGACCTCTTTAATTATGTAGCTGCCAAGTCATTTGTATTCCTGATTGTGATCCCTGGTATTTAAATTGTTTCTTTCAGGCCACTTGTAATATTTTTTTTCTCCTGATACTTTGGAAATTTAGATATAAAGTTCCTTAAAGTTTCACCTCTTTCCTGAGGTGATTGGTTGATCTATTCCAATGCTTATTTTCCCTCTGATTGCAAGACATCAGCATAGTTTTCCTTGATAATTCCTTGAAAGATATTGTCCAAGTCCTCTTTCTGATGACTACTTTTAGGTAACCCAATATCTCATAGATTTATTCTCCAGGTCAGTTGTTTTTCCGGAAAACTAGTTTATTTTTTCTTCTTCCCCCCACATTCTTTTGAATTCTTTGTGTCTTTGTGTCTCAGAGTCATTAGCTTCCACTTGCCCAATTGTATCTTTTAAAGTGTTGTTTTTCTCAATTAGCTTTTTTGCTTTCTTTTTCATTTGACTAATTCTGCTTTTTAAGCAGTTCTCCAAGTTGTTGATTCCCCACCCCCATAATTCTCTTGAATCACTCTAATTTCCTTTTCCAATTTTTTTTCTTCCTCTCTTATATGATTTTTAAGCTCCTTTTTGAGCTCTTCCATGGATTCTTTCTAGACTTGAGACCACTTAGTATTTTCTTGGGATTTTGCATGTGGGTATTTTGACATTGTTGTCCTCTTCTGAATTTGTAGTCTTCCCTGTCACCACGATAACTTTTTTTTTTTTTTTTTTTTTTGCTTTTTGCTGAGGCAATTGGGGTTAAGTGACTTGCCCAGGGTCACACAGCTAGGAAGTGTCTGAGACCAGATTTGAACTCAGGTCTTCCTGACTTCAGGGCTGGTGCTCTAACCACTGCGCCACCTAGCTGCCCCAACCACCACAACTTTTTATAGTCACATTCTTTTTGTTGCCTTTTGTTTATCAATTTTTTTTTAATTTGGCCTTTTTCTTTTCTTCCAAATTTGAACTACTCCCAAGATAGAAGGAATGCTATCTCAGGCTTCTTGTGCCAGTTGCTTCAGGCCCTGTTGCTTAGTTGATGCTGCATTGATGTTGCCCTGTGGCCCATGGAGGTCCCTGTCTGGTGCTATGCTGAAGAGGTGGGGTAAAGAGTGACTGATGCTGCTGGAAGCTCTGGGGGGTCTGGAAGATTGGTAGGTACTGAGCTGAGGTCCTAGTAATTTTGACGGGAATATGCTGAGGAAGTGTGGGGTGTTCCTATACTTCCCCAGAGCTACACTGAAGCACAAAATAGTCCAATCTGGAGGACACTGGCTTTCCTAGAGCTATGCTGTAGCTCCTGATGATCTGGCCTCTGGAGGATACCTGTCTACCTGGTGTCTCACTGAAGTGTGTACAATTCTGGTGGAAGATGCTTGCTTGCCTTGGGTTGTGCCAAAGCATGAGGATGCCCCATCATTGGAGAATGCTTACCCACTCTGGGGCTGTACTGAAGCATGTGTTGATTCCCTGAGCTGGAGTCCACTGGCTCTTTTGCTGATGTGAGGGCATAGTAGGGTCCTTGTGCAGGCTTCTGACTGCTCCATCACACTGGGGTTCAGATTCTCCTTCTGATTTGCAGAGGTAGGGCTTGCTGCCCCTTACCTGAATACTCTTCTGATTCTCCAAGTTTCCTGGAATAACACATTATTTCCCTCCATCTCTTTGCTGGTTCCTCTACTTCAGGACGTGTCTTGTGTTTACCTAGAGGTGAACATGGGAGAGAGTTGCAATGATTCACTGCTTGCTCCGCCATCTTAACTCTTGGAAGTAGAAACTGAGGTGAAACTTTTTAAGATATATATACAATACATTAAACTTAGACCTAATTTACAGAGATAATTTTTTACAGTAGTCATACATAAATTTTCTTTCCATCGTCTAAGGGTTAAATGCTTCCCCTCCCTGTCTCCTTCCAAATTGATGCAAGACCCACATGCTTTGGGGGCATCTGATATCATCCAAACAATTTGAGGATGACTCTCCCCAGGATTTTGGGAGAATACCTTGTTGCAACTATAGAATGAAGTGGGCAAGAGTTCACCAGGATAGGCAGGTAGTGATTGATTGTGATCTGCATCCTTGAAGTAGGCATCAGACTAGATCATAGATCTAGCCTTTAGATTATAGGAGTATATATTGACAAGGACAGTATGATTCTCTCACCACTCAAGTGTTTATTTTTCATATTAGCAAGTAATATTATTATTTGCAATTTATATGTAATCTTATGATTTGCAATTGTTTGCTAAGGTTTTGCACATATAATATACAATTTTAGCTTTATCATCAATCACTGGGAGCCTTTTTGTTTTTTGATCTAGATGTTCTCTAAATTACAAATTTCACCAAAGAACCGAGTGAGAGTCTATTATATAAGCATCCATTGAAAACAGGCAGTTGGATATCCAGTTTGGAATATTTTTTCTTGGCAAATCAGTTTGTACACATTTCCTTAGAAGGTTGGCAATTGAACTTTCCCCTGAAAACTGAACTATCTATTGTTTTATTAGATGTTTAAAAAAGTACATGAAAAAGGAAACATTATATAACTTAAAGGAAAATGCTTCTTTCTGTGAATTAGAAGATGCTTCCCAGGAATTTTTTTTAGTGATTTTATGTATGATTAAATTATATCTATTATGTTTGGAGTCACATGGAAAAATACCTAGATAAATATGCACATATGTATACATATACATATGTACATGAACATTTGTTTCCTATGTTCTTATAGTTGCAGAAGAGAAGAGAATATATGAGCACATATTTTTCATATGTATGTATAATATAAACATATGAATAGAGAATATTTTCCTCGTCAAAGATAATATGCACATACTATTTTTCATGTGTGTATATATAGGACATTTTAAATAAATTCACAAAAATAGACTATTACATAATAATGGAATATATAAACTTCTATAAATATACAAACTTCCATAAGCATAAGACCATAGGGAGAAGGCAATGGATATGTATCTTTGAAAATTATATATAGTTATATAAATGTATAAATATTTGTGTGTATATTTATGCATCTCCATGAGCATATATGTGATTATATACATATGCTGTGAATCTTCTCCTTCAAAGAGAACATTATGATGAATCTTTGGATCATTATCTGAAGCATTAATCCTATGATTTTAATGGTATAGGGAACCCCAGTGAAGAAAAGTCATATAATAATGAAGTGTAGCATCTCATCTGCAACTCAGGATCTTAGACAATTTTTCTAAACTACTGGAAGGCTGTGATATGGAGGATCATATTGTATAACTCTCAGTGTCAGTCATGATCTGAACCCAGCTCTTCCTGGCATCAGGGCTTATAGTCTATCTACTATGACATTTGCCTCTGTTAAGTTAAATGCCATCTGTTAAATAGAGGACTAGTAAAATACCTGATTTAAAAAATGAAAAAAAAATGTTCAAATTTCTTTGTTTATAAGGGTAGCATGTGACTTCATGGCATAGAGATTGTAGTACAAATTTGAAGTTAAGGTTCTCAGGATACTCAGGATCCAAAAAATCCTTAAAACTTTAATGGTTCTGCAACTCTGAGCAAGTCATTTAATTTTGATTTCCTTGTATATAAAATGGAGATAATAATAAAACTACCAATATCTATCTCATAGGTTTTTTTGTGAGAATTAAATGAAATAAGATATGTGAAGCTCTTTTTAAACCTTAAAGTGCCATGAAAATGTGAACTATCCTCTCAAGGTTCAGAAATTTCTCAATTTTATTAATCTATTAAAATATGTAGATATATAGAAAGAAACATGAAAAATTTAACAGACCTAACATAATATATCACAATTGTGTATAGTATCTTATAACAAAGTTATCTATCCTCCTTCATATTATTTATTAACATGGAGACAAGGGCAAGTCATAATATATCCTTGAATCTATTTTTCTCATATATGTAGCTTATCCATTTTGAAATCTTAGAGAATAACTTAATGTAGTTTTCTTGACATTATAATTACAGCTTTCTATTATTAGGAGCTAAAATTCTATACATAGGATTTTGTGAAGGGATTGTCTCTTTTCTTTCATTTTTGGACTTCCATTTTGTGAACTATCTTCAGGTAATGTTAACCAAAGCAAAATATATTGATAGAGATGAATGTAGGGAAATAACGATAGCTAATGTTTATATAGCATTTTAAGATTTGTATGTATATTACCTTCTTACTCAAGGAATGACAATGTAGTTGGGGTAAATTCCTGTAGGACAGGACAGAAATCCTCAGTGTTTTCTCATCCTAAAGGAAGAACTAAAATCTTGGGAAAGGTGAAAAGCATATATGAACACTGAGTAAGGCCTGAGGGCAAGCTTACTACAGTGAATACAAGAGAGATCTCACTCTTGATGGTATTTGCCTATAAGGGAGATATTGCCACAGTCAACTTCAATAGTGGCTAACTATAGGGGGTGACTAGAAGGAGAGATTAAAGAGGCTCTGAAAATGGTCCTGTTGAGAAGAAAATAAAGCTGTCCTGCTTACCATGAACTATTATGGTAGACTTTTTACCTTCCTATCTCCTTTGTTGTGGATCTTTTACTGAACCAATATCTTTATTTCTTTTTTGAAAAAAAAAAAAAAAGGATGTTTACTTCCAAATGAACTGGTTTCTCTGAGTTTTTTTTCACCCTTTGGAGTGTGTGTGTGGTCTTGGAGAATTAAAAATAGTAGAATGAGAGGCTGTGGTTACCCTGGAATACCCAGAGAAGAAAATAAATTCTTTTTGTGATCTTCAAGATTATTTTTATAAATTGGAAGCTCAAGAATAAACAGCATTTTATTGGTAGCTATTATTAGCGTTTGACCACATGAAGAAAATGATTAGGTGAATCTGGACCAAGAAGGAACCCAGGTGCAACTTCAGTCAACCAAAGTCTTGTATGAGGAGACTTGAGTAGCTAGATGGCATAGTGAACAGAGTTCTGAGTCTGGAGCAGCAAGAACATAACTAGGTGTAATCCTAGGAAAGTTGCTTAACTTCTGTTTGTCTCAGTTTCCTCATCTGTAAAATAAAGATTATAATAGCACTTACCTCCCAGAGTTGTTGTGAGGATCAAAAAGTATAATATTTTAAAGCATTTAGCATAATGCCTTGCACATACAAGGTACTATAGAAATGTTAGTTAACTGTTGTTATTTAGAAGCATGAGGAAGTCCTACTCTAAGCCAGTGGCTTTGAACAACATTCCTTTCCATTTTCTTTGCCCTTAGAATAGAACCAAGAGTCCTGGCTAGAGAGATATTCCTACCTGAAAGGAAGAATTGGCAAAGAGTGATCCCTCACACAGAGGTATGGAAGTCAGAGATAGGGGGGTCAACTAGAACTGTTCTTCATGAAACAACTCATATCTTCAACCATAGTTAGATCTATATATCCCATTTGATCCTCAGAACAAATATTGATATTGTATGAAGAGAAGAACAAGGCTCAGAGCCATCATAGGTCATGCTTACATTATTGCTAAATGTTTAGAGCCAGATTTGAACCCAATTCCTTATTTCATAAGCAACATTTTTCATTATATAATATTGTTTTTCCAGAAGAAACTTCATATTTGTTAATTTTTCCACAGACCATCTTCATGTCCCTAGAAATTTTCTTTCTCGACTTGAAATTTTTCTCCATTCTCTTATAATAGGTCTTTTTCCAAATGTCTGTCCCATAGACCTGCTCTCCTAGAAATATCCTTCAACTGATTTTTGTCAATGTACATTTGGTCTTCTAGAGTTGATGCTTTCATTTTTATGCTCTTGCCCTTTAGTCATGTATGATCAGAAAAGAAAGTAGGTAAGAGCAAGAAATTACCTATGTAATCAGTGGACAATTACTATGCTCTATTGGCATCTAAACACTGTCAGCTGAACTCAAAAATAAGTCCTAGCTAATTGTTTGAACACCCAAAGTGGATTTACTGGAACATATGGATAAGAGTAACACAGAGAAGAGAACATGGGTGGACTATGATCTTTATCATGGTAGAGAATATTCATATAAATGAGATCAATGATCTCTCTGTAGCATTTCTAGTAGCTTACCTCTAAACTCACATGATTTGGCTACCATGTAGAATGTCTATACAAGTAACACAATATTTCCAAGGTATTTATCTTGCATGTCATCATGACTTATCTAAGTAAGACTTACCTATGCAAGCTCCTCAACTTTTTTATGTGGGAGAGTTACATTAACCAAGTAAGTTGATGCATTTTGTGTATGTGCCAGACCCACTATTGCATTCTTATAAATAAGCCACATTGAGAATTAGAAAATTAATTTAAAGAGTCCAGATACAAAACAATTGGAAATATCCTTCTGCAGACAAGATAAGTGATTTGACCTTTATACAAGATAGAAAAGTATTTCCTGATAATCTTAAACATGAAGACATACCATCTATGTTAAAAGAATGATCTTCATAGGTGATTATATTATTATCATTACAAAAAGGAAAATGAATGAATTAACAAAGAAGCAATTATTAAATAATTATATACTTACGCTGTTCTCAGTTCTGAGTATCCAAATACCAATGTGAGAGAATGCCTTCTCCTTTCTAAAATACAAACAGAAAACTAGTGATGGAGAAGAGTATTTTGCCTTGGGAAGTTTCACAAATGGCAAGTGGAGTGAAATAGCAGTGTATTGACATACTATCTCTAGAAGCAATTGAAGTACCAATTCGATTATAGTTCATAAAACAAGAGTTGCAAAGGATGGGATGGGAATAAAGTATACCAAAGTTGAATGTGTCTTGGGTCATGATGATATTTGAATGACTAAATCAATGTAATGAGAAGACATCATAGTTTTCATGGATACAGCACTGAACCAAATATAGAAAACCCATGACACTCCTAAATGAAGTTGGTTGTCACATTACCTTTTTAAATTTTGCTTTCCTTTTTAAAGAAAGTATCTTTTTTCCTACTCTGCATGTTTAATTTTTTCCTCAATAGTTTTTTTATTTTTCCAAATACATGAAGATAGTTTTCAACATTTAGCTTTGAAAGATATGTTTTAATTTTTTCTCTCTCCTCTCTTATTTCCTACCCTCCCCAAGACAGCAAAAAATCCAATATAAGTTAAATATGTGCAATCCTTTTAAACATATTTCTACATTTATCAGTTGTACTAGAAAAATCAGAACAAAAGGGGAAAAAAACACAAGAAAGAAAAAAAATCATGCATACAAACAAAAAATGTAAAAATACTATGCTTTGATCTACATTAAGTATCCATAGTTCTCTATCCAGATATGGATGGCATTTTCCATTCCAAATCTATTGGAATTGCCTTGAATCATCTTATTGTTGAGAAGAGCCAAGTCCATCACAGTTAATCATCACAAATTCTTGCTGCTACTGTGTACAATGTTCTCTTGGTTCTGCTCACTTCACTCAGCATCAGTTCATGTAAGTCTAGGGAGGAAACAGGGCCAGAGAGGAGAAATGCTTAAGTGATGGAATCCAAACTAGAGTCCAGGGCTCCTAACTTCTGACCAAGTTTTCTTTCTTCTATCTAGGATCATAGATTAAAAGGTGTCAGGGATTTTGGATGACATCTAATACAATACACTCCTTTTACAATAGAAAAAAAAGAGAGGTCACATAGGTATTATGTATCAGAACTCTGATGTAGACTTAGGTCCTCTAACTTTAAACCCCATTACATTATACCATGCTGTCTTTTCTACTTCAGTGATCTCTTTTCTATCATTCTCTGCTCTTGTTTTTATGGTGCTTTGCCATCCACTTATGTCCTTTCTTTCATCTTGCATTTTTCTTCTTCTTTCCATCCAGTTCTTTCATCCTTATTTTCTTCACCTTCTTCCTCCCTCTGTTTTTTAAAGAGATCAAAACAAATGAAACAAACAAAAAATTACCTCATTTATTCATTCCAAAGATCTCATTAAGACTACAAACACTACCAGGGTGGGTTCTATTCATTTCTTATCAAGACCTTATATTTTCTCTAATCCTCTCCAGTCTATTTTTTTTTCTTCTCAAATCAATGAATGCTTTAATGCTTTTTTCCTCTCTGTTCTTCATATACATATATATATATATGTACATATATATATATATTTCTAATAAAATTTGTTACTACCTACTATGGGACAGAGACAAAGTTTTTCTCTGATGAAATTTATTGAATTGAAATGCACAGTTTCCGCTATATGTGTATATGTATATGTATATGTATATGTATATTTATTTATTTATTTGTTCTGTTGCTTACAACTTACAGCTTACATCTTACAGCTTACAGCTAAGTCAGAGTAAGGTCCAATATATTGTTTTCAAATATTCTGTTTCTTTACAGTAACTAAACCCATGGATCCCAATTTAGTGCTCTACCCCCATTACTTTATTGGAGTTTAATTTTATATGTACATTTTTTCTTCTCTACCCTAGAGAATGTAAGTAATTGATCAGTTTATTTCTTTGTATCCTCAGTGCCTAGCACCCTAAAAGGTAATTAAAAATGCTTATTTTTGAATGAATGAACTAGTGGAAAGTATATATGCAAGTTGTCATTTTAAATCCTTCAGTTTTTTTGTGACTTTATATTGTATTCTGAATATATATAGCTTTCAAAATTTGAAGACAATTCCCACTCAGATATAGGTTGATCTCTGAGATCTTTTCTAACTTTGAGAATCTAAGATTTTGTGAATTTCCATCTATTTTCTTCAAACAATTAGCACACTGCTTTTTACCCAGTAGGTACTTTGTTAATTTTAGCCTGATGATATATTAATCCTAACACAAGCATAACATTGTCCTAACTAATTTTAATTTTCAGTGAAGTTGTAAACACATTTATCCTCAAATCTCATTATAATTTTTCAAATCTCTATTGTAACATTATTCAAACCATCACCTCTGTATAATATTTGTATCATTTTACCCATGACATTCAATTCCCTCTCCAAACTGCCATTTTATTTAATGTTATGTTTTCATAGAACCATACTTGTATCATATTTATCCCATAATTAGTTACATTGTTTTCTCTTTTCCCCTGGCATTTTTACTGCAGAAGAATAGTGATATGATTTGAGTATTAATAGAGTTATCATGAACTTATTTATTAAATTCTAGAAATTTCAAAATAACAAACTACAACTTAAAGTTTAAAAGGAGGTAAATTTAAGACAAATCAAAAGGAAACATTATTTTCATTTTATTGTCAGCATTTCTGAATTATGCCACTTGCCCTGGCCATCAACCTTGTGCCTTCTTCTTTCTCCCTACTTGCAGACTTAATCTTTGCCTCTGTGGTCCTGGGCTCTAACAGATGAGCTTCACCGTATATAAGCCAAGACTGTGGCTCTAATCCATGTCCTTTCCCAGCAATTTCCAAACCATCTAAATTTTAGTATATTTACTCTGTCTTCTATGATTACCCTTTGCATGTTGTTTTCTCCAACTAATCTTGAGGAAGAAGTTTGTATTTGTTTGCTTTTATTTATTCCCCCATAACTTATCAGTCTAGTACATAGCAAATATATAATAAATACCCCTCATTCAATCCATTCATCACAATGAAAACAAAAATTCTCATGATTACAAAAGGTGATACTGACCAAGAATATAAATAGATAAGAAGAGTTTAGATAAATCATAGGAATTGTTTAAAGGAAATTAGAATCTGAGGTTATAACCCTCCATTTTTGACATCCTCCTCCTCCTCCTCATCATTCTCATCATCAGTTGTTAATTATAATAGTCAACGTTTACATAGCATCTACTAAGTGCCCAACACAATGCTAAGCATTTCATACATATCTCTAGGAAGTAGGTGATGTTTTATACTCATTTTATAGATGATGAATCTGAGATTGGCAGAAGTTAAGCTTCTGATCAGGTCACACAGCTAGTAAATGTCTGAGGCTGGATTTGAATTCAAGTCTTTCTGACTCCAGACCCAGTGCTCTATCCATGGTGCTATTTAGCTGCTTTATTAGAGGACAATTATGTCTCTCTTACTAAAAACTAACCATTGGTAGTATTGCCACTAAAATATGAGTGGATCTGGGTTCCATTCTAATTTACCAATTCTTATGTCTTTATGAATTGATGTTCTGGCTTTGTACAAATTGCTTCTCAAATGACCATTAATGAAAATTTAATTAAGGGGATGAATCTTTGAGAAGAAAGTTTTGGATACTAAGAGTGAAAACTGACTTTAGTGGAGGGTTATTAGTTTTTAAAAATCATTGTCAGTAAAATCTGTGAATATTCAATGGTGTAAATTGATACCAATCACTGCCTCATAAAGTATCTTTATGAATAGCTATGGTTGAAAAAATTATTACTTTATATATAATCATATGGTAATAATATCCCTCTGAGCTTAGTTAACTTGGCTTAAGGATGATAGATATGCATATAATAATTGGGCTAGTATGCCAAAGTGTTCTAGTTTAACTTGCTTGAGCTGGGACTGCAATGGCATAGCCTTTGGGAACCCAGGGCCACCTCCATGACATAATGAAGCATTAAAGTTAGACTTTATCGCTTGCCTATGAAACTTTAATGAAACTTCTGAGGCAGTCAAAATATTAAATGAACTTATGACATTTTATCTTTAATATGAGTTAGAACATGACTAGATCTCATTCTAAAAACCATTTACCTAAGGCTCTTATTTAATTTAATTTCCTAAGTACTTGCAATGGTCAACAGCATGTTTAAGCAAGCAGCAATCCACTTCAGGGAAATGAAACCACTTATGGTTATAAAATAATAACTTCAGATTGACCTTTCAGCAGACGGGTGTCGTGTGCCAAAAAATCTGAAGAGCATTACTGTAAATAAAAATCTTTATTAGAAAATAAATGGTTGAAATTTAACCTAAGCATTGTCTTCTCTGGTATATGATAAAATACAATAATGATAATCAATATAAAATATTCCCTGGGAAGGAAGTTGTCCTGAAGCAGTAACAAAACCACAGGGCTGCAGACAAGTGAGTGTAGCCAGTAGTTTGCTGAAGAATGTTTCATGTGGAAAAATGGGTGTGCATTTCAGTCAGTTAGAATGCCATGCTAATGAGGCTGGGGTCAGGGGTTCCTTGCTAGTTTTGCTTTGTTCCATGGTTTCAGACTGCCCCTTTAACTCTACTCAGATGTCATGCAAATACACTGCAGATTCAATTGGAGACTAATTGGAGGAGTGTGAGCTGGTCAGCAGAAATCCATCCCTATGGCTAGGAGAACAAAAACCTCAAATACTTAAAAGTACATTTTCTAGTTCTAGTAAATTTTGTGTAGTAAGGACAGGACAACACATTATCCAATGTGTAATTAAAGGAAGGATACTGGATGACTTTTAAAGAATCAGACCACAAGGACAGTGTGAAATAGCCAGACTTGTTGAAGATTGCTCACTGAAGTAGGCTCAAAGTTTGCTTCTGAGATTACTAGCTGTATGGCTCTGGATAACTTATTTAACTTCAATATTGTCAGACAACTCTTTAGTACTTCCCTTTAGGTTTGTGATCTGCTTTGGTGAATGGAATTCCCTACACTTATCAAATCACAGATTCTTCATGTATTTAGTCAGGTTTTATGCAATCAAATGGTTGTTATTGGTGGGAAGAAAAATCAAAAAAGAAGAGGGGAGAAGTGGGGAGTGGGAAGCTTGAGAAAGTGACCCATTGGCATGAATTTACCAATTGAAAAGAGAAGCAACTGCTGAATTTTAGAATGTTTGAATGGGTCATATGAATGCTATTAAAATAAGGTTAAATTTTTATGCCATGTTGTTATCATGCTTTTGAAGATGAGGAAATGGTCACATAAGACCTAGCATCAACTCCTCTTTTTTTTTTCTTAAATACAAAATAGGAAAAGGAAAAAAATATTACCCTATATTTAGCTGAATATAGATGATTTAAAATATAAAGGAATAAAGTTCCATTTCAAAAAAGTTTATGTAATAAATATCACACATTGTGTTTAGACTTGTCTATCTTTGCCTCCTTGAAAGTTTTCTTTTATTCTCTGCTGTATACTTTTTATATCATTCTTTTTTTTCCTGCTTCCTCTCCCACAACTAAGAAGGCTACAATTAACCATGGATGTACATGTGTATGCATGCACACGTGTGTATATATCCACACACATAAATACACACATATACCCATATATGAACATAGTCATATTTGTATACAGATATATACCAGTAACTATAACCATACTTGTATGTACATATATACATTCATATGCATTTATGTATATGTTTGTTTGTCCTCTATTTTCTCTGAAGGTGAATATCTCCCTTCATAAATCCAAGTCTTTTCATATTTTTCTAACTCCATCAACTCATCATTTCCTATACCACAGCATTATTCCCCCTTATACCTTTTCATTATTTGAAATAGTCTAAAACAATACTGATTAACATGGCTGACATGTAGTATAATTTTCCTATTTTTCTCTTTTGGTTAAATTACTTTAGTTTTACCTTTGTCTGAAATCATAATCACTACCCATATTATTTTTTACATAATATTTCTGTAATATTCTAATATTTATCTCTTATTTCCTATCCCTCTTGACTCTTCTGCTTTAATTCTACCCACTACCTTGCCCTTCTATTTCTTAACTTACTCCCCCAATGATCCCTCTCATCTTCACCCTGGACTCTTTTCCCTTGCTTTCTTCTTTTGTCTGAATTTAGAAGACTTTTATAGTCTTCCAAAAATCTGGTTTTCCCTCTTTATCCTATTCTTGTTAATGTACACACCTTATTCCATTCCTGTTAATCTATACATTTTTCTATACTGCACCTCCCAACCTAATCCCTTGCCCTCATATTTCTTTATAATATTAGAAGTCTATTCCCTTATCTCCTATATTTTTTCAAATTAATTCCCTTTTGTGTCTGTAACCTTAGTTAACTAATGCTGTCATTTATCTAAATATTTTTTAGAACTCCTGGAATTGCCTTTAAAGCTAGTTTTTGATTTTCAGAAATAAATTAATCCTGTACTTCATCACACTTCAGTTTTGTCCAAAAGTGGATTTAGCCAACTTTATCACACCCAGTTATTGACCAAATTTAATATAGATTAGGATTGGCTATTTAAAAAAAAGTTCATCCTCAAAGGATGAATATTCAGCATTAAGTATATATTGAAAAGAATGTTCTAAAGGCTCCAAAGTTGGTTCTGAAAAACAAAAGAGATAAAAAACATGGATTGTAACAGTGTCATTGTCAGGGAAAATTTGAAGTCTTCCAAGGTACTACTTTGAAGGTAACAACCCTTGCTGTTTAAAGTTTGCTATAATTATTTAAATATAAAATAGGTTTTATTATCTAATTGTCCATATTATACATTCTGGCATAAAAATAAACATTAATAAGAAACTAAAACTATATAGCTGAAAATGTATCTGAAACCACTTCCAACTGACACGGGGCCTAGACATAGCCTGGTCCAGAATCCTAAGAGTATTCATTAGATTTAGAATAGGCTTTAGTGAAGTCTATCAAATAGATAGCATTTCTTTCCCTAAAAATCTCACCTTAGCTGTCTACTTGCCTAGGACCTTCTCTTCCCTCTTATCATGGGCCTAGACTGTGGGAAAGACATGGCTTGCTCACATCTTTTTAATGATGATCAGAATTATCAACTATAATACTTCCACTCTGATACTGGGCCTTAAGAGTCGTCAAACTTTTTTCACTTGCCCCGTTCCCTTCAGATCTCCAAATATTGCCATTTGCTATATGTGTTGTCTTCTCTAAACAAAAGATGAGATAAGATATTGTCATACTATTCTTCTATATTCACATATTTGGCACATAGTAAGCAAACACTTAGTAAATGCTTTTCCAGAATATCAGATTTTAGTTCGTGTTTTTCCATGCCATGTCATCCCTTGAAATCTCTGGAATCCAAAGCAACTGTTCAAATGAGGAAACACTCATGAGAGAAACACAACTGGGTTTTTTTTTTTGCCCTAATACATGGTCAATTTTTGTGTAGATGTCATGTACTGCCAAGAAAAAAAGTGTATTCCTTTTTGTCCTTATTCAATTTTTCCTAGAGATCTATCATATATAGGTCTTCTAGGATCCTTTTAACCTCCCTAGTTTTTTTGTTGTTTATTTTGTATTTAGATTTGTCTGATTCTGAGAGGAGAAGGTTGAGGTCCTCCACTAGAATAGTTTTGGTATCTATTTCTTCCTGTAACTGGCTTAAAATCTTTGCTAGGAATTTGCCTGCTCTACCACTTGGTTCATACACATTTAATATCATTATTACTTCATTATTTATCAAAATATACTTTCCCTCCTTATCTCTCTTAATAAGATCTATTTTTACTTTTGATTTTTCTGTGATCAGAATTGTTACCCCTGCTTTTTTTACTTTAGCTGAAGAATAATAAATTTTGTTTCAGCCTTTTACCTTTACTCTGTATGTGATTCTTTGTGTCAAATGTGTTTCTTGTAAACAACATATTGTAGGATTCTGTTTTTAATTTTTTAATCCACTCTGTTATTTGCTTCTGTTTTATAGGAGAGTTTATCCTATTCCCATCTATGATTATCAGGTCTGTATTTCACTTCATCCTATTTTCTCCCCGTATGTATTTTTGTTCTCTTTTTCCATCTCAATTGTGTTTTTTTTTAATTCACTACCTTATCTTCAATCAATCCTTTCCCCCTTGTCTTACCTTTTTCCCTTATGTTTCTGCCCTCCCTTTTATCCTGTGGGGAGGAACACAAATGAGAGATATTTGGCTCACTCTTTTATTGGATTGAGGGAAGTATTAGTTGAACTCATCAATACCAGTGAAAGGCATTACACCCAGGGATCCTATGCTACCTCATATACACACATTGCTTCACTAACAAGTCTTTCACCTTTCTCCTCCATTCAGGTGTTTTCTGTTCCCAGATTTCTGAGGGCTAATTTAAGAACTTTTAACAAATCTTTCAGATGCAGATGCTCCTCCATGATTAAATATTTTGGTTAACCATATCAACTGTGCAGGTAAAAAACAACAGGTCATTTTAGTGGAGCAGTAACTACTTCTATTTCCTTCTTACTCCTGAAGATCAGCTATGCATCTTTGTCAGTGGCTCTAAGGAATTTTTATGTACTAAATTAGCAATTTTAATAGAAAGATAAAAGCATATAAACACAATCCACAATTCATCTTCAAATTTCATTTTTTCTAGTAATTTCAATCTCATTTTCTATAAAATATTTTAAAATAAATTCTTTAAGTCAACATTTGTAGGATGAACATAGGGATGAGTATGCTGGATTATGTTCCTTTGAAAAAGAAGGGAGCATTTTTTCAACATGAATCTTCCAGAATCATTGTTGGTCATTGTATTGATCAGAGTTTAGATGGGGAAGAAATTCACAGGAGAAAAGTCATGACATCATTTTTACTGAAAAATTATAAAGAAAGAGGGGATAATTTTCAAATTTGAGAAACTATTGTAAGGAATCACAGGATCATAGATGAAAACTAAAAGGGACCTTGAAATCCATCCAAATGGTCCAATCTCTGAATTTCACAAATAATGGGAAAAATAGAAAGATTTTACACTGACTCTGAATAGAAACATCCCACAGAAAATAGAGATGCCATAACAGATTAGGTACAAAAAGCTAAAGGTGCCAGAGATACAAAATGAATTTTATCTATTTTTAATAATCATATTCTTTTGGTGATTACAGATAGATCTCAATTACTAAGAATACTGAATCTCTTTTGTGGTCACTAATGATCATATTTTACATAATTATAACTTCAAATATAATGAACCTTAGTATATGTAACCACTTCAATAGATTCATTATTTGTTATAATTGGGACTGGACTGAATATAGTTTGAAGTAATATTTTTAATGATTTTATAAAATGGAGAGGCTAAACAACTCGTCATCATAAAAGTAATAATAATAATGGAAATTTATTCAATGCTTTAAAATTTCCAAAGTACTTTATATTCATTATCCAATTTGAGCCTCACAACTCTATGAAGTAGGTACCACAGGTATTTTTATATCTGTTTTACAGATGAGGAAACCAAGGCTCAGAAAGTCAAATTAAATGCCTATGGTCACATAGCAAATAATAGTAGAGGCAGGATTTTGACCAATTTTTTTTTTTTTGACTCCTGGTGTAATACTGTATAAACTTCTATTAAGTCGTTTAAATTCTGGCTCTTCCATTTATTATCCTTGTAAATTTGAGCAATCCATCAAGCTTCTTTGAGCTTAATTTGTAAAATAAGGAGGATGAATACTAGATAATCATAGATCTACTCTGACTCTAAATCTTTATTTCTAACATTCTATAAATTCATAGAAGAAAATTTGTGTTTGTTGTTGACTGTACATTTGGGATTATATGCTTTAAAAGTAAGAGATACTAAACATTATGCTTACATGTGGAATTTTAAAATTATGAAGTTATACAAATTATTAAACATTTTATTGTATTATTTAATTATATAATTATTATATAATTTTTAGTATTTTTTTTTACTATAAAATAACAGAAATAGTATAGGGCCATAAAACACCTGAACTACTAAATATTTAATTGAAAGTCATTTCCTAGGAATTTTAAATTATTTTATATTAAAAATATTTTGCTAATTTTAAATAGGAAAGCCATATATATGTAACACTTAAGCCTTTTCTTATAACTCTCATCTCAGAAATTGTTATAATTGTTGTAACCATCTTCTTTGCCTGAATGCCAAAAGATCCTAGAAGAGGTTAATAGTGGTAGATGTAATAAAAAGTAGAGGTTATACAAAGTTAGTACTTTTTTCCTAGGTTTTCAACCTCAAATGTCCTTTTAAAAAGGCATTTTATCTTTTTTTTTTTTTTTGCACCACCATTGTTTAAGTTTCTGTAAAACAAAAATAAGGCATCATCAAGCTTCATTTCAGTTATTTTACTTTGAAGACTTTTAAATCCAATTACATATTCTCTGAACAAAGGGACAGAGGTCTTCATGCTCTAATTTACTCTCTGTAGGCTATGTGTGTGATTCAGAATAGTTAAAATTCCTGCAATAGTTAAATTGGAAAATGACAAAATAGAATTTAAAATGTGAAAGACTGAGTTATTGATATTGAATCAAATTGAACATACTCATGTCATTTATTAATAATAATAATTATAATAATTCCCAGCATTTTTATGTTTTGCAAAATAATTTGCATATTTCATTCAATTTTTGCAACACCCTTATTAAATAGTTGCTCTTATTATTAATCCTTTTTTTTCTTTTGGTTACAGCTGATGAAACTGAGGCTTTCAAAGTTCAAGTAACTTACCTAGGATTCATCATTGGTAATAATTTAATAACACTTTAAAGGCATTGTCTAAAGGCATTATATGTAGTAACATTGAAAGTAAGACAAAATGTGTTTTAAAATATTTTGTAGTAATAATAAAAACATTCTATCTATTACCCCCTATCATTTAAGGAACATCAAAAATATGGCAATAGAATGGTATGATGGGAAAAAAATAATGGAATGGTTGCTTATCTAACAGTTGGAAGATTTCCATGACAAGTACATGAAAAGATGTGAGCCTGAGGTATTGTTATTTTGATTCCTTAATATTTTGAAGATATAAGTATAGGGGACTTCATATGGGAGAGACTAATTTTGAAGAGGTACCCAGTCCATTTTCGTGTTGGACAGGGCTGAAGATGAAAGGCTGGATTAATAAAAATATAGTGTCCCACACATACCAAAAAAAAATAGTTTTGTAACACCTATCCTTATTCTATTGGCTTATATTGGACTTGTAGTTACATAAGATTTATTCTTTTTTTTTTACATCAATTTGCTATTTTGCTACATTTGACTTCTGGGGGGCGGAGCCAAGATGGCAGAGTGAAAACGTGACTCTCTGCGTCCTCCTCCGATCTTCTCTCAAACCAACAATAAAATAAGCCTCTGAACTGATCTTCAAGTCAACGAATCCAGAAATATTTGGACACTGCTTTCTGAAGAACTTCATATCAGATTTGTCTAACTTGGACAGAGGGATAAACAGTGGACTCGTGTGTAGGCCGGAAGTGAGGGTGGGACTCAGCTCAGCTCATTGTGGCAGAAACTCCACACTCCAAACTCCAAACACCTGGAGTTTATCTGAGGCACTCGGGACACTCTGCCCTGATTGTGGACAGGTGTTCTGGCAGACTTGCCTTGTTTAAGGAGTAATCCCGACTTAGTCCTAGCTCCTACCAGCCCAGCACCTTAAGCTAATTCGCCGAATTGCCCCAGGGCAAAGATCTTCAGCCACCGTTTTTTCCAAGCCTTAAAGAGACATCCACTCTGTCTAAAAAAAAATTAAGAAGCAAAAGAGAGCTCTCACCATAGACACCTTTTATCAAGACAAAGAAGGGATGACCCCAGATCCTGAGGTTCCTTTAGACAAAACTCCAAAGGAAGTTATTAAGGACCATCACTGGTCCCCTTTTCAAAAGGCCTTTCTGGAAGATTGCATAAAGAACCTCATAAGAGAGCTGGAGGATAAATGGGAAAATGAATTGAAATCAGTGCAAGAAGGATACAGTATCTTGCAAGAAGGATATGATGCTCTGCAAAAGAGATATGAAAAAGACACCAATTTATTGAAAAATAAAATTAGTGAAGTGGAAAAAGAGTGCAATGAACAAAAAAATTCAACTGGCCAGTTACAAAAGGAGCTTAAAAAGGTAACTAAAGAAAAAAAACATTTTAAAAATAAGAATTGAACAAATGCATATAATGCATATAACAAATGCAATAAGAATTGAACAAATGAATGACTCAATAAGACTTCAAGAATCAGTCAAACAAAAACAAAAGAATGAAAAATTAGAAGAAAATATGAAATATCTCCTAGGAAAAACAACTGACTTGGAAAATAGATCTAGGAGAGACAATCTAAGGATTATTGGACTTCCTGAAAGCCATGATGAAAAAAAGAATCTAAACACTATCTTCCAGGAAATCCTGAAAGAAAACTGCCCTGAGATTGTAGAATCAGAAGGCAAAATCACCATTGAAAGAATTCACCGATCACCTCCTGAAAGAGACCCAAAATTAAAACCCCAAGGAATATCGTGGCTAAATTTCAGGACTATAGCACCAAGGAAAAGATTCTGCTAGCAGCTAGAAAGGAACAATTCAAATACCGAGGATCAATAATTAGAATCACACATGATCTGTCAGCCTCCACATTGAAGGATCGAAGGGCCTGGAACCAGATATTCCGAAGGGCAAAGGAACTTGGATTACAGCCAAGAATAACCTATCCAGCTAGAATGAGCATTATCCTCCAGGGAAGAAGATGGTCATCCAATGATATAGGTGAATTTCACCTATTTCTAATGAAAAGACTGGATCTGAACAAAAATTTTGACCTCCAAACACAGAACTCAAGAGAAGCATAAAAAGGTAAAAAAGGAAAGGACTCTTGAGAACTTTATTTCTACTATGGGGATACTTAAAGTTTGGGGGTATAATTAACTAGATATTACTTTGATAATATGAAAAAGAAAACTAGAGGGGAAAAGGTTGTCATACTGGGGAAAAGAATAAGATCTAAAGAAAAGGAGGTAAAAACAAGGTAAAATCACCTGAAGAGGCAAAGAAAACCTAATATAATTGAGAGAAAGAGGGGAAGGAGATGAGCATTGTGTAAATCTTACTCTTATCAGGTTGGGTTCTAAAAGTGTATATCAGACACTTGATTTCACATAGAAACTTGTCTGTTGCTAGACAGAAGTGGGAGGGAAAGGAGGAAAAGAAAGGGATAAACTATTAGAAGGGAAAATAGAAGAATCAGGGGAAAGGAGTTGAAAAAGAGGGAGGGGATCTAAAGGGTGGTAGATTGTTTGGGAGAGGGGGTCATCAAAAGGAAAGTACTGAGGAGGGGGGAAGGGAGAAAGGGGAAAGGAAAGGGGAAAACATAACTTGGGTAAATAAGATGGCAGGAAATAAAGAATTAGTTATTCTAACTGTGATTGGGAATGGGATGAACTCTCCTATAGCACGGAAGCAGATAGCAGACTGGATTAAAAACCAGAATCCCACAATATGTTGTCTACAAGAAACACATCTAAAACATAGTGACACATGTAGGATGAAGGTAAAAGGCTGGAGCAGAACCTATTATGCTTCAGGTGAACAAAAAAAAAGCAGGGGTAGCAATCCTTATCTCAGATCAAGTAAAAGCCAAGATAGATCTAATCAAAAGAGATAAGGAAGAAAACTATATTTTATTAAAGGGTACCATAGATAATGTAGCAATATCAATACTAAATATGTACGCACCAAGTGCAATAGCATCCAAATTCCTAGGGAAGAAATTAAGAGAGATGCAAGAAGAAATAGACAGCCAAACGATACTAGTGGGGGATCTCAACCTTGCTCTCTCAGAATTAGATAAATCAAACTACAAAATAAACAAGAAAGAAACTAGGGAGATAAACCAATTGTTAGAAAAGTCAGGTATGATAGATCTATGGAGAAAGTTGAATGGAGACAGTAGGGAGTTTACTTTTATTTTGCTACATTTTCTCCACACTATTCTTAAATATCTTACTTAAACCATCACCACCATCAACAACAAACCTAGTGGAAGATATTACATTTGTTTTCATGAAATTTCATCTTGTTAGTTTTATCCCATTTTTTCTAGCCTGTCAAGATCATTTGGAATCTGGATTCTATCATTCAACATATATTAGCTTTCCCTCCAACTCAGCATTACATGATAAGTTAATATGCATGCTTTCTATATCTTCAACAGTCATTGAGAGAAGTGTAATATATAGGTCAAGGATCTTCTGCTGCTCTTTTCCAGATTAATATTGCTCTATTAATTCACATTTTTACACTATAGCCATTCAATCAGCAAAAAATAGATGTAATTTTAGGATTTCAGTTACATCTGCCTTTTTGTGATTCCGTTTGGAGTTTCCTTGGCAAAGATACTGTCCCTCTCTAGCTGAGGCAAACAGGGTTATGGGACTTTCCCAAGATCACATATCTACTCATTGTCTGAGGCCAGATTTAAACTGAGCAAAATGAAACTTCCTCAATTCAGGCTTTGCACTCTTTTCATTGTACTACCTAGCTAGCTGGCCTATAAATTGTACCATAATCCAACCTACATTTTTCCATTTTTTCCACAGGATATCAAGACAGTTTTTGTGAAATGTTTTGCTGAAATGAAGAGAAAACTATGTACTATATAAATACCTTTTCTACATTCTGCAGTCTATGAATTGCCTCAAAAAAAAACAGTAAGACTATTTGAATGCCTTCTTTTTCATGACCCCATTATAGCTCTATATTTTCCACATTTTTCTCTAAATCTTTTTATTAGTGTATTTTAGAATCGTTTAGAATGTTAATATCAAACCACCCATCTGTAGTTTCTAGAGTATATTTTCTATTAAAAAATAGGAGTACAATTGCCCTTCTCCAGAGTTTTTGTATCAATTGACATAATAGTAATTAGAATTAAATTTAGCAATTTAAAAAGCAATAGTATTAAACATTTGCAAAGCACTTTTCACATTATGTCCTTTGACCTTCACAACAACTCTGTTAGGTAGGTGCTATATCATTTTCCATATGAGGAAATGGAATCTGAGAGAAGTATAATATCTTCCTGGATGACATGACTATTTAGCATCTGAAGCAGTATTTGAACTTAAATTTTCCTGATTCCTATTGTAGCACTAGATCTGTTCACCTAACTGCCTCTATAATGTAAGCATGTATTTATTAAGCCCTTAGATATGCTAGGCTTTGTGGTTACAAATACCAAGAAACCCAAACAGTCCTACTCAGGATTTTAAGATTATTAATCTTTGTTCTGCCACAAAACTTGAAAGTGTTTTTAGTATTCTCAGGTGTTTTTTTTTTGGGGGGAAGGGGCCCTTTGGAAAATTTAACATACATAAAACAACTAGGTACTCCCTTTTTATTTCCTCATATGTTTTGCATTACAATTCTCTTTTAACTATGCCTTTTTATACTTTGCAATTTTAAACTAACAATTATAGTTCAGTTCTGAAATCAGAATTGATTGGCTGAGCTACTATTATCCTTCCCTTTCCCTACTGGCTTCCCTTCACTTCTGTACCCAGGAATTTGGTTGGACTAGGCTTAGTCCTGAAGGAGATTCGGCTCTAATAGTAAAAGTTAGGGCTGCTTTTCTCATATTCTTCAGCTTGTTACTCAATTACATGGTATTTCAGGAATGATTTACTTAAATCTTAGATTCTGACTTTTATAGACTTCTCCTTAAATGGAGAAGCAGAAAAGTATTCAAAGCACAATTTGATTTAGGTTTTATTTGCTACATTTAAAAGAATGTGGAAAAACAAAGTACTGATAAATACACATTGATGGAAAGACTTAGAAGAATATTGAGTAACAATTTATAATTATTGCTATTCTATCCCTCAGAGTGGAGGTTTAAAACTCATCAGAATATACAGCAGTTTGTGAGACTTCATTGTAGATATTGTTACATTTTCCTCCTATATATACTTTTCCCTTTTCATTGATGTCTATAGATAGCAAGCCCAGGGCTTAGGCTTTTTTGCTTTTGATTGTGGCTTTCTTCACCAAGAAATAATCTTTTTCTGTCACCAATCACTTTCATCTGATGGACCTAATACATCCAGATCTCTGGGACTCAAAAGGTTTTCAACAAGTCTAGATGGGTTCATCTTGAGGTTAGTATTTAATTATAATAGTCTGTAAAGGAATATAATTCAGGAATATAATGCCAAAATTCAAGTTTCCTTAACTGAGACCTATTTCTATAAATGCCTTATGGTAATAGTTGATCTATCCTTCCTTGGAAATCCTAGTTAAATGATGTTACTGGAGGACAGAAGGAAGAAAGCCAAGAGTGAAGATATTTAACAACCAATAAGGAGATTGCTTAGCCTTTTTCAAATTCTCCATATTCCTAGAATTGCAATGAGTCACACTTAACCTGAAGAATCTGGGGCCTTTATCATCTCTAAAGTGCCCAGGCACTGAGATTACATATCTGATCACTTATAATTAGGAAGGAAGCTCTAATTATATTATGATCATTCTCCTTGATAAATCAAAAACAAGTGTTTATTAAATACTTACTATGCTAAATACTAGGATACAAGTAGAAAGAAAGATAATCCCTGACTTCAAAGAATTTACATTCTAAAAGGAAGCTGGGGAGTAGGAGGGAGAAGGCACTTTCATGGAGACATAAAAGGAAAAGAAGTCCAGAGAATTAGGAATGATTATGACTAGTCTGGATATTTTTCTTAAAATAGCAGTTGTGGAAAGAATCATCCAGTCAGAGGAAGGAGCCATAGAAACGGAGTATACTTCTAGAATGAGAAGTCCAAAATAGAGTTAGCTTCAGGTAAGAGGAGACTGCTCTAGCATCAAAGAAAAGATCTAGATAGTCAGGAGTGGAGCCCTGAGGTCAAGGAAGATCTGTTTAGCTTTTTAAAAAATTGAGTCTCTTGGAGGAACCAATCAATCAAAGGAAGAGGCAACAAAGACAGAATATGCTTCAGCTGTAAGAAATCCTGGAATGATGTGAACAATCAGGGTGAGAGGAAACTTTTGCTACCTATATATCTTTTTAAAAAAAATTAATTAAAGCTTTTTATTTGTATAACATATGTATGGGTAGTTCCTCAGCATTGATCTTTACAAAGCTTTCCGTTACAAATTTTACCCCCAGTCCCCTCCCCTCCCCTAGATGGCAGGAAGTCCACTACATGTTAATAATGTTAAAATACTTGACAAGTTTTGCTACCTATATATCTAAAGAAATTCCTCAGTTTCAATAACAGCAAATATATATATATATATATATATATATATAATATATTAACATGAGTTAGCATTATACTGACAGCCTCAGGCAAAGGAATTTTTTTTTTATTTTAATTTTCCTTCTTGTTCCTATCAACCTCAAAGTTCCACCTAAGAAAGACAAACAGAATTGGGTTGTATATATGCTTTTATTTATCCCAAGAGAGTGGGCATAACTGTGGAGCTGCAGTTAGAACTAAACTTGTCATGGGATTAGGCAAGTTAAAAGACAAAAACTTTTTTGGAAGAGGAGGGAACAATTTCTTCAGGGCCTGATTTGTCCTGGGGTTGGGTTGTTCTTAAAGATCAAGGAATACCCTCTGGGTACAGGGAAGTGAGTCACATTGGAAAGTCCTCAGGACTCCCTTATTTTGTTGAAGATCAAGCAAATCTGATATGGTACTGTGGCTGCTGGCACAGCAGAGGGAATTCTGGGTTCAGCAAGTGAACACTGCAAAGAATCTCTAGTATATTTAGCTTAAAGGACGCTCAGTCTGCCTCCTGATTGGCTGATTCTGATTCCCAGGTCAATCCTGCCTCGTCTGGATAATAAGATAGCTCAAACAAATCAAAGTAGGTTAATAAATCATTAATCATTCACATTTTCCTAATTTTGACCAAAAAAAAAAAAATCAGATTCCTGAAGGTGAAGAGATGACTGTATGGAAAATGATCTTTGAAATTAGTATCTTGGTCAGTCTTTAAGCTATGGCCAGGCCACACTGAGCCCTTAGAAGGATAATTATAAGGACCAAAATATTTCAATGGCCAAGAAGAGAAGAGGTTGAATAAGATCAAAAGGGAATCTGAGGTAGAGGAAATGTGAGGAATAGTGGAAGAAAATCAGGGTTATCAAAGCAAACCAAGACCAGCCAAAGAGTGGCCAGGAGAGAGGGAAAGTGGCTTGTGTCATGAAAAGGAATCAGAAGGTGGGGAGGGATGGAAAGCCAAGTATGCTAGAGTAAGAAAACACCAAGACAGGGCCTTAGTGAATTGAATCAGGTCCTTAGTGTTTGGGCATTAAAAGAGAGAGAGACAGAGACAGAAACAGACAGGCACACACACAGACAGAGAGACACACACAGAGAGAGACAGAGAGACAGAGAGAGAGAGAGAGAGAGAGAGAGAGAGAGAGAGAGAGAGAGAGAGAGAGAGAGAGAGAGAGAGAAAACAAACAAAAACTAGGACAGCATTCTTAGCCCTTTTCTGGAATGTTGGGACAGCTGTCTCATCTGGGTATTGATTGCTTCTTGGTTTGTACTAAATGAGCCTTAAGGTCCCTGGAGGTTTCTGCCATCTACTCAATAAACAGAAGTGGTTTTCAAATACCAGAGTCCACATCCACAATTTTGGCAGCTGTGGGAGTAGTAAGAAGGATCTGATAAGAGCCTTTAGAGAAAATTCCTTGCATTATTCTTTGAATCTGTGATTTCTGGTTAGCATAACATAGGTCCAAAATTAAGAGTCTCTGAACAATAAATAGAAATGATCCAACCACATGGGGCTATGTTTAAACAATGAAACTGTGTTTTTCTTACAATTCTCATAATTTTATAATTGGATTGTCAGGTATCTCAAATTACTTAGAGGACTCACAATGGAGCTCTGAGAAGGGGGATTTATGTCACCAAGGTAACCAAGAAAACTTAAATATAAACATTTTGTGTTGTGCCACAGTTTCCCTGTCTCAGTTTCCCTCAGTTGCTGTCTTAATTTCTCTCAGTTGCTGTTTCAGTTTCCCTTAGTTGTTCTTCCCAAAAATAGCAATCCTCACTTCCTGATCTTCAGAAGTAATTGGACTCACATTCCAAAGGAGTTATAAAACCTCCAGATGGCCAGCCTTGACATCCCCCTTATTTGTATGACCCAGACTAGTAGCCTTCTTTGCCCAGTTTCTGTCTCAAGGCTTCTTACTCCTTACCTGCCAGAGCTGAATTTATGCTTTCCTTGGACACCAGATGTGCTCAGCTGTTCCCATGAGTTCTTTGTCTCTCTGGGCTATGGAGATTATAAAAATCGTCTTCCCCACCAATGAGGTGCTGAATACTTTGTACTATACAACTGTACCAGTTGGCTGACATGCTGTCAGTCTAACTCTCTGGGTTGGACTGCGTGCTTTGAGACATGAGTCCCAGCAGTCCTGATCCATAGCTATGGATTCTGAACTCTCAATTAACATCAATAAAGTATTACCTAATTTCCAATGTGTGATACTGCCTCAGTTTCTCCCTGAGCATTACACTTGAAACTTAGGCCAAAGCAATACAAAGGTTATCACAACATTAGAATCCTCTCCTTGTATTCTAGTAGCCCATTCCCAGTATCTATTTAACCAGCACATTTTGAATCCCAGATGTGTCAAGTATTTATCTGGTACTTAGATATCTTTTCTTGGACAGTATGCTTTATTCTAAGGACAACTCTAAAAGAGGCTCTGCTTCTTTGATTCCAAATCTAAAGGATCTTAGATTATTCTGCTAATAATATTATATAGATTTGGTCCTCCAATTTTGAAGCTTAAGAGAATTTTAGTTCATATGTCACTTGCTGCTTCTATTCTTACCTAAATTCTGTACCTGATATAATAATCTCTTAAAGATTTTATGAGCCACTTTTCTATTTCTTAGCCAATGTCAGATAGTTTTGACAATTATTACCTTATAATTTAAGATCTTATACTGCTAACCCTTCTCCCATTGCATTAAAAAAATTAGTTCCTTACTACTCTTGACATTTTGTTCTTCATTTTTATTATATTGGCTCTGCCTACCATGAATAATTTATATTTCTCCAATTATACTGATATAGTTAGTTCTTAGATTTGTTCTGCAATGTGTTTACATTGTCAAGTTATTTTAGATGGGGCATCTCCTACTATCTCTTCTTGTAGGGCTTTGTTTTGTATACAGGAATATTGATGCATCATAGTGTCTACAAAAAGAGATAATTTTATTAACTAATTTTTTATTTTGATTCTTTCTAATTCTTTTTCTTCTTATATTGCTATCATTAGGATTTCCAATACAATCTTTGTTTCACATCTGATCTTACTAGTATCTCTAGCTTATCCTCATTACAAAAAAACATGCTTTTTATCAATGTAAGGAAAAAATCCTTGAATATGGATATCCATATTCATTTTATATCCATATTCATTAGTGAAATTGGTCTATAATGTTCTTTTCTCTGTTTTCAGTCTTCAGATTAACATTTAATCTTATGTTAAAAGGAATAGTCATTGAACTTTTATGAAGTAAACTATTTGAGAATTTCTAAAATGAAAGAAATCTCTTGTTTATTCAATCTTAAAACAAAAATGAATCTTTAAAATTGGAATTTATCAAAACGAAGTTGGTGTAAGATGTCTAGGTAATATAAATATATCACCAAAGTACTAAAAATAAATTCCTAATTATTACAAAATTCCTAGTCACCATCTTCTTTTAGTTCAAAGGTTATCATAATGGGGAGATTAAGTTTTTATAAACCCAAAATAAAAAGGCATTCAATTAAATTAGCCTTATCACAATAACAAAGTTTACCAGGCCTTTAAAAATTTTCTCAGTCATTTTTTCCCCTTTTCTTTTTAAATATACTCATTTTACATTATAAGTAGGCTTGAAAATTTCACTCCCACATTGTGCAAAGATTCCCATTTTGTACCCCATTTACTCAGCAGAAATTTACTCTGCAGAAATTTGCAGAAAAACCTTGTATAGGATTGATAAAAATTTATGACTAGATAGTTCTAAGAATCTTGTAAGTTTACAAAGAAGATTTTACAAGGTCTTTTAAAAAATAATTACCAATTTCCATTTAAAAATACCTATGTAAATATTTGATTATAACAATAACTCCAAATAACTTAGCTAACATTCTCATAATTTTCATAAATGATAGCCAAATAATTTTAGGTGAAACTTGCTCTTAAATATTGAGAAAATTTGAAAGTTTATAACTTCTTAATTACAGTGCTTCAGAATATTTTAAATCATAGTCAGCAGGGCTTATAGAATGATGTTAACAATTTAATCCATTTTTTGTTTGTCAAATTATATAATGTAAAACATTTAGAAATATAATAATACCATCAATAATATTATGTATTTTAAACTTGAAACAAACTAATTAATTGTTAATCAGGTGACTTTCACTTAGCTGAATGAGATTCCAACTTACCTTACACAGAAGATCAATCATCTCAACATTGTCTTTATATATTGATCACACCTAAAAACACATATGAAGTCATCAAGTATGAAACAACTGCATCTAATAAAAAGAGATAATAAAAACAGTTAACATTCATTCATCCTTTACTTATAAATTAAAATTACTCACACCTGGGACTTTGGATACATCAAATAAATCATATTATTATTATTATTGCATGTTTTATAACTAAATATATTTCATCAAATATTTAACAGTTTTCAAATATTTTTCATATCATTATATAATAATATCCAGATCAAAAGGGAAGTTTTGTCTAACAGCATTTTTGTCTTACAATGGTGTCTCAAATTTTACAACATAGATTTAGAAATGCAATAATAACACAAACAAAAATATTTGCATTTTCAAATTATCACATATAAAAATCATTGATCTTTTACCTTTGATATTGTAAAGCCATTTTAAAGTTATTAGATAATGTAGTGTTTAGCATATGCGAGTCACTGTGTTAAAGCATTTTACAATCATTATATTATTTTGATTTCACAACAATAATGCTGGGAGGGGGCATCATTAATTTTTTTTTCTCTTTACAAATCAGGAAATTGGGGTAAAAAGAGGTAAGATATCTTGCCTAAGATTACACAGCTAATATATGTCTGCAACTAGAACAGAGAAGGGTCTATTTATTATAGTCAGGGAATTTGAGAGGGAGCCCTTGATGTGCTAAATGGCCCTGTACTACTCCTTAGAGAGACAGAGGGAATCAAGAGCTTCATAGAAGGGGCAGATCAGAACAGAAAACTCAGTTTTCCAGGAAGGACATTACCCTGAGAGGTCTAAAATGTCTGAAGTTATCTTGTAAGCAGTTAGGAGGGGAAAATCCTTGATGACTACAACCTAAGCAGAATTGAGGGAGATGGTACTATGTGATATAAATTGACTGAGGAATTTAATAGAAGGAGAGGTTGATGGGGTTGTGTTAGGAATTCTGGTCTGTGAATAGGGTGGAGTCATTGTTATCAGTCTAGAGTTAATGGAGGGAAGGGATGAATAAAGTGGAGGATCCACAGTAGGTGGAAGGGGACTGATAGGCAAAGTAAGGCAAGAGGGAAGGGTAGGTAAAGAAGTAGAAAATGAGTGTTGAGGAGCATGGTGATGGTGAGGTAGTTTCCTGAATCTTTAGAGAAGAAACCTTTTTCGGTAAATCGGTAGGGGAAATATTCCCACTCTGATTTGAGCCTTTTGACGTAATGTGTTAACGATAAACCAATTTGGTCCAGTCATAGGAATCCCAACAGAGCCAGCATAATTCAGCACTGTCTTTAGTTAGCTAATACGATCATTGGCAATATTTGTGATTATCAGACAGATCATTTAAGAGACAGCTGTTTGATCAATTCTAATTTAGAATCTGATTGATCCATGACAAAATACAGAGGATTTCCTTACTTTCAGGGAGGCAACACAAAGTGATGCAGTCTCTGACTCTGGAGCCGGTTTAGAGAGAAATGTGGATTGTGATGGAATAAGGGAGAGTCCAAATAGGAGCAGAATTTGGAAAAGAGAATCACACCGGAGACTTAAGAACACGGTTCTGTGGTGCCAAATTGTGAAACTCTTGAGGGAAGGGTTGGGTCTCCACTTGCTTCTCCTATCAGAGGCACATCACCAAAATGTCAACCTCAGAGTTTGGTCTAAGAAAGACAAACAGAATTAGATTGTATACATGTTTTAATTTTTCCCAAGTGGGTGGACAAGCCTGTGGAGCTGCTGTTAGAACTGAGCTTGGGATGGGATTGGGCAATAGGAATTAGAAAGACAAAACCTCAAGTCTGGGGCGAGATGGAGCACAATTGCTTCAGGAACTGATTTTTAATCAAATTTCATGTGGGACTGGGCTGTTCTTAAAGATCACAAGACACCCTCTGAGTATAGGGAAGTGGGTCAGAATGGAAAGTCCCTTGGGTCCCCTTAGTTTGTTGGGGGTCAAGCTAGTCTGAGCTGATTCTGTAGTTTCTGGCACAGAAGAGTTCAGCAAATGAACATCACAAAAGTTCTCTAATATGTCAAACTTAAGAGAAGTTCAGTTTTCCTCCTGATTGGCTAATTCTGATTCCCACATCAATATAGCTTCTTCTGGATAGTAAGGTAGCTCAAGCAAATTAAAGTGGTTAGTAAAGTCATTAACTATTCAATTGTTATACTTTAAATCATCTTCTAAATCTTTGTCCTCAAAATTTGTAATTGGGTCTAATTTCTGTTTGGACATTTCGAAAAATTTTATATTCTTGTTTCTAGCTGGACCCTGATTTGTTACATTTTCTAGAGCTTGTAATTGATATATTCAGCTCCTAATCTAGATGACAAGAATTTACCTTGAAACAAATTTTAGAAAATACTTTATGAAATTATTAGATTTAATTTTTTTACATGACATCTCCAACAAATTATTTCTTCAACACATTCAGGAATGATATTCCATGCTTATGAAACCTTTCCCTAATTTATTACTAAAAAACAAATTTTTAAACCCCCAATTTTAATACAATATTCTATGACTTTTCCCATTTGTCTTCAATTTTCTTCTGAATCTGTGCTTTTTGTTATTCCAGGACTCTCCCTTTCTTATAGGTTTGAATACCTCTTCTTTTCTGCCTCTTACACCTAAGCCATTAACTTATCTATTAAAATACTCATCCCCCCATTTCAGTTTCTCATATTCAATCATGGAATAAATATAATTGTTAATATTTTTTATTATATGATTAAGATGATGATGAAGACCACAATTGGTCATCATGGGACATATTTATATGGTCCTTTGAAATTTACAAAATACATTTCTTAAAACAATCCTGTGAGATAGTAGTGAAAATATTTATTTCCTTTTTATTTATAGGTGAATATATGGTGGTTAAGTGATAATAGCTTACAGCCGGATGGGACATTAGAGCTATATTTTTTAGGTGAAGAAACTACTAGTGATACAAGTTAAATGACACATCCCAGCTCACAAAAGTAATAAGCTTTGGAACTAAGATTTGAACTCATGTCATCTGGTTCCAGATACAGTGTTCTTTCCACATTCTGCCAAGGACCTCTTATACAGCAAACTCAAGAACATCCAGCCACTGATTGAAGACCTCCAGAAAAATAAAATATCCCACCTTCAGAAACCGTCCATTTAACTCAAGGATGGCACTTTTGGTTAGGAATAATTTTTTCTTTATCTTCAAAGATAAAAAAAAAATCACTTCTCCATAATATCTAACCATTGCTCCCAATTCTATTTTCCAGGCAAATAAACACAGATCAGATCCCTTCAAGCTCTATTTTTATGAACTTATGATCCCTCCTTCACACACCATTTCAATCTAATATTTTAATTCAGCCATCATTCTCCCTTCAATTTTCTTCTTTAGCTAAATATTCCTAGGTCCTCAACTAATTTACCAAAGTTCCATAGGTAGCTAATGTTCTAGGTAGCAATCTAATATAGACACTAATTTAATAAATTAATTTATTATAAGATATGCTATATATCATTAGGAATGATGGATAGATCATTGAATTAATAAAGTAATTATCACAGATTTTATCTCTTTGATTTTATCCCTTTTGGCCAAATGAGAAGCAATATGTCAAGGTTAATAGAGTTTTGGTCTTGGAGTAAAGACCTTGGTCCAAGTATCATATTTAAAAGTTGGCCATGGAGTCAGGAAGATTTTGGTTCAGGACCAATATTTTCTAGCTCTGTGATTTTGGACGTGCCACTTAAACTATCTGACTCTCAATTTCCTTATCTGTAAAATGAAAGAATTGGACTGGATAGCGTATAAGATTCCTTTCAGCTCTAAACCTATAATCTTTTCTATGATTATGCCTCTGGAATATAATAGCTCTGTAATTATTAGCAAAAAACGCAACCTCTCAATGCCATAATCAACTCTTTAAAACTAGAAGTAGCAGGTGAGTATCTACCTGCATTGAAGAAAGAAATTTTCAAATCAGAAAGTTTTTCACATGATGAAATTCACAGGTTAAGACCACCCCATCCCAAACCCTTATCACAAGAGTTTTATTTATTCTTTTCTCTCTGTCCAATCATTGCAAATGTCTCTAGTTTGTTGCAGAGTTAGACAAAATGTGTAACTAGATATCACAAATCCACCTTCATTGTTAGAAGCAATACTCATCATTTTCATCATGAAAAGCGTATTACTAAATATTCTCCATAGAGAGATGATTGGGTTAAATAATTTGTGTTTTTAAAATTATTTAAAGTGGTAATTACAATGCATTGTGGATCCATTTTGCAGATAATCCCCACTCATATGATTGTGTTGTGGGATGTATAGAGAGGTGGAAATGTGGTTCTCTCTAATTGTATCATGAATAAGTCTGGGCTTTTAATAGGTTTTACAAATATAGCCTAGCATGGCAACTTCCCAAACCTGACTGCCTAAAATACACAGAGGAAGAAAATAAGGGACATGAACCTTTCAAGAGACAGGAATATTACAAACAGAAAATGAACAAACAATACACATGATTAATCATGAATCTCCATAAAAAAATCCTCATGCAAGAAGAAATGAGCTTATATACAAAGGCCTAAAAAAGATCAAATTGCTGAGAAGTCAGTTATGGGTTACTTGTTCCAAAGATTCAATTTTAATTTTCTTTTAGTGTGTAGGGATTTGAGGGGAAAGGAAGCAATTACTGATGTCTCTGTAAGATCAGTTTTTTGCCCATTAAGGAATTATGGGCAGGCCACCAGATGATTTAAGAAGCAATCTGACATATACAGTATACAAAATTGAATACCCCACATTCAATCATGCTGGCAGTGTTCAATATGCTTTAAATAATGTATCCCCATTAATGAGCTCTCTATGTTTAGCAGCCACACCTTTACCAAGTAAACCACAAGAATCCATCATCAAATTTAATAGATGAAACACTATATTTAAACTTGGGGATAATATTAATTAAATGAACTCAACATCATAACTTTGAAGCAAAGTATATTCGGAGCCCACAGGACAGCATCCTATATGTGAACAAGAGTCATAAACATCCATCATCCCTGGACCTCCTACAACATGGAGATGTACAAATGAAACATCAGAAATCAATCATATTAACTAACATAAGAGAGGACTGAAATGATGCTTAACTTAAATCTTTTCACTGATGATTGCTATTCAAGGAGCCATGAAGTATCAGGTTGGGTCTGGAAAAAATGTTCTAGTATTACATAAATGATGTCTCATGGAAAAAAGGTGTCTTTTTTTCTTTCTCAAGAGGCAAAAATGAAAGGAGATAATACATAGAAATGACAAAAAAAATGCATTGAAGTAAAATCTTCCTTGTTATAGTAGAAAGAAAACCTGAGATGCAATTAGGATAACTATAAAGAAATCCTAAAGCAGATTTCCTCTTTGAAGATTTTTGGTTGTCATTTGCCCTTGTCTTTCTTATTCCCTGTGTATTTTGTATAATGGGTTCATTTTTAGCTAATTGTACATACTCATTGGTGAATAAAACACTTGATTTGTATAAAAGGTACATTTAATTTTGACCTATATTTAATTATCCTTAAACAATGCCATTATATAATAAAACTTTTATACTCTCATTAATTAAAGTCTTTCATACTATCCTCTTTGTCTCCCTCCAGTTTTTTTTTTCCTAAAGCAAATTTTATATGCTCTTTGCCATTTGGGGGTGGGAGTGGAGTTGGGAGAAGAAAGGGAAAGTGGTGGCAGAAAGGGTGCATTTTGTATCTTTATTGCTAAAATTAAAAAAAAAAAGATTGATGTCAATTTGCAAATCTTTTCATTTCTCTTTTCATTTCCCTGTTTCCCCTGTAGGCCATTGTTTCAGTATCTGCTATAAGGATATTGTCTAGAAAGGACTGATCTCAGAGAGCTACATATGGGCACCATTGCAATATAAGCAGAAGGGGAATGCCTGTTAAAGATGATCTATGTTTCTAGTGAGAAAATGCATTGTGCATGGTGGGGTGCGTAAGGGACATGATTAGACCTGAAGTATAACTGAATATGTGGAATAGCAAGATGCCTCATAATGGTGGTTTACTGGGTTTTCAAAGAATGTTATGACAGGGAATGTCATTTTGAGTCACCATTCAGCTAAACAGAAGCTTACATTGGAATTCTTGGCTGAATATGAAAAACCATTTCCCCTGAGTTGTGCCTATTGGGAAAGTTTTTGAATTAATGCCTTTAATTATTCACTTCTGCTATCTCTCCTCATTGCTGGCCCTGGAAGTTGTGAAACATCTCACATTTATTTGAGTAATATAATGAATAAGAAATTCCCTTACAATAATAGTGTGAGAGGGGATTATGTCAGGACTTTGTCTTCTTAATCTGGACCAGGGATTTCATCATTATGGGGGAATCTCTCCTAGTGGAAAGCCTCTCTGTCATTAAGATTGGTATCTCACCTGTAATTTTTAGTCTTACAATTTTCTGAGATAAAAAGAGGTTAAGTGTCTTTACAATAAGCTGTATATAGGGGTAGTTAGATAGCACACTGGACAGAATACCATACCTGAAGTCAGGAGGACCTGAGTTCAAATCTGACCTTAGACACTTTACATCTATCTGAGTCACTCAGGGAAAGTCACTTAACCCTAATTGCCTCAGAGAAAAAAAAAGATGACTTTAAAAAAATGACCAGTATGTATTAGAGGTAGAATATAAATCCAGGTTTTTACTCCAAGGTCAACCTTCTATCTACTCCATTTTCCTACATAAAGGTTCTTGTCCTCATTTTACAGGTGAGGAAATTTGAGGCCCAGAGTGGTTAAGGAACCTATCTATAATCTTTCAATAATCATTTATTGCTCATTGCTGCCATTTATTGGCATTTATGGGCTAGGCACTGTGCCAAATCCTAGGGATACAAAGAAAGTAGAAACAGTTCTTCCCTACTCTCAAAGAGTTCCACAATGTTACAAATAATATATAATGGAAGAAGCACTTGAATTGACAATCATTTCAGAAAAGAAAGATGCTTAGAATCATTTTAGTACTCTGACTGCCTATGTTCTCAGTGCTTGTCCATTTGGAGCATGGGATTTACCATAAAATGTTTCAAGAAATTATTGTTTTCTTTTAGAGCATGGGAGGAATATTTGCATGAGCTTGTAATTGCTTATTTGTTTAATCTGAGAGAATTCTGTTTGTAGAGATAATTTGATAATTAGAATATGATCTCTTGAGGGTCTTAACTTATTCACATCTTGAATGTTTTACAAATATAGATGGGGATAAAATCATCTAATACAATAACTTACTAATATAATAACTAGTAAAGAATATTCTTAGTTATTCCAAAGAAATATGAGAAAGTTACTTTCTTCTTTTCAGAGGTAGACATCTAAAGTAGAACAGGCACAACCAGGTCAATATAATACTTAAGGTTTTTATTTGAAATGAAAAGAAACACTTATGGAGCATTTTGTATTTAACAAAACAAGTTCTGCTTAGTCATAGCAGGAGAAGGACTTTTAGAATAGCAAATGATATTCAGAGATCATATAACCTTGATTCATTTGAGAACAACTTCCTTAAGCTAGGTCATGTTGCTCATGTCATTCAAACAATGGAATTGGACTTTGAGTTGTTTAAAAAAATTTATTAATAAACTCAGTAAATTATTAATAAAAGGATGATTATTTGACTTTCTTAGACAAAAGACCCTAATGGTGGTGAGCTCACAGTTTTTACATACTTCAAAAAGTAGGTGTTTCTGAGGGGTATTAATCAACTCTGATTGGTTAATACAATGGGAGGTGGGCTATATTAAAATTAGAATCTTGGGATAGTAAGTTGCTTCATCCAAATCATGATCATAGAGACATCAATTTCCACATCACATGCCTTGACAAAAGGGAGAACCAACATTTTCCCAGACCTGTCTGAGCAAAAACAATGAGCAGTAATATACACATAAATTTAAGCTTAGAATTTTTTTTAACTGTCTGATTAGATCTTAAAAGAAATTTTCCATACTAGTTGGTTTCTGGATGAGGAAGTAGAATAGGAGAAAAACCTTGGTCCTAAATTCAATAATTAGTTTTTAAATGCAAGAGAAAAATATTCACTCCTCACAATTTCCTTATAACTTTTTTTTGTATTCAAGTGATCCCAGAGCCACATCAATTACCAGAACTTTTAGTCCTCTGAGTCAATCAAGTTTTTAAGAGTTTCAGTATCTTTCAAGAAAAAGAACTATTTTAATTTATATGGCTGGACATCCTGGTAGATATTCCTTCTGACACAGGGATTATGGCTGTGGGAACCTGCACATGCCACATTTGTTTGATGAATTGATTAGTTTTTCTGAATGGGCTTTTTTTTTCTTTGTTTGAAAATTAGATCAGGGAGAAGGGCAGGGGAGAGGATTATATAGGAAAATCAAGTTGATGCCAAAGCAAAAGATATCAATAAAAACATGAAAAAAGTTTTAAAAAGAAAATATTTTATTATTTTAGTTCTAGGGTAATAAATTCAGAACAAAACTTTCCTTACTTTTAGAGAGCCTTTGAATCCTTACTTGATGCATCAATGATACATATTAATATCTCACTCAGCATTTGATCATCTTTGAAGATCAATATACTTTTTAAAAAATTAAGATCCATGTTTTATGGTTATGATATAAGGGCTTCTTAAAATGGCAGTATAGTCTGATATTTAAACGATTATCTAGATCTTTTTTACTCTTATTTTGCACTTTTCTTCATATTCTTTTCCTTTTAGCCAAACTGGACGATCATGCGTTTTCCAATTTTATCCTTCCTTCTCTTGACTATGTACATTCATGGAGGTTGTCCCACACCTGAAATTTGCTCAAAATCTCTTTCAGTTTAATCTTTCTCTAAAGGGCCAATTCAAGTGCTACCTCTGTGATCTTGACACAAGTATGCAAGAAGTATTCAATGAAAATTGCCCTGGAATGATAGAACAGAAGGGGAAAGTAGAAAGAGAAAAAAATCCATTGGTCATCACCTCAAAGGGATCCTTTATAAAAACACAAAGGAATATTATTGCCAAATTTTGAAACCTCCAGATAAAAGAGAAAATTTTGCAAGAAACAATAACAACATCAAAAGTCAATTCAAATATGATGGAGCTACAATTAGAATTGTACAGGACCTATCAGCAGTCACAATAAAAGACTGCAGATGCTGGAATCATATATGCCAGCAATCAAAAGAACTGTCTGTGGTAAAAATATCATAGCCAGCAAAAATTATTCATAATATTGAATGAAAAAAAAGGACATTCAATGAACTTGCAGATTTCAGGACTTTGTCTCAACTAAAACTTAATAGGAAATTTTACATATAAGATATAATGTCAAAGATTAATTTCAAAGAACTCAATATGGACAAATAGTTTATATTTTTTATATGGGGATAGCATATATTTAAGATTGATATCAGTAACTGGATAGTTCAAAAGAAAGATTGGGGCAGAATTGAATATGATATGATTCTAAAAAGCAATAATGTCGAGGGAAAGGTAAAAATAACAGTTATGCTATGTAAATGAGGTGCAAAGAAAGAACTGATATAGAGGCATTAGAGTGAAGAGGAGGGTTTATAGTTCTGAAAATCCACTCACATCAGGAATGGATTAAAAGGGAAAACTATAGATTAAATAGATAGATAGATAAAGACAGACGGACAGATAGATAGGTAAATAGGTAGATAACTAGATATACAATAGAGAGTATAACACTCCAAAATCCACAAAGAAATAAGGAGGTGAGAGAATAGAATGAGGCAGAGTATAGAAGGATATATAGAGTAACAGTAGTGGGACAAGGTATGTAGATTAATGAGAAAAGGATGAAGAGGTAGGATAAGGGGGTGGAAAGGTAACATAGGGTAAGATGAGATACAAAAGGGTATTTAGATTTATCTGGGTGGGATAAGGTGTGTAGATTAATGAGAATGGGATAAAGAGGGAAGGAAAGGATGGGGAAGAGAAGATAAGGGAAGATGGGGAAGGTTAAGTAATTGCAAGGATAGTTAAGAAGCACAATTAAAGTAGAAGAGCTAGCAGGGATAGGAAACAGATATACAAATACTACAACAAAGACCAGAAATAGAATTTATTAGGAAAAAAGATAGGGCTTAATACTTTTAGACAAAAGCAAACTTAAAGATTCAGTCAAGAGAGAAATCTATATTATGTGTCAAACATATTAATATTGTTTTATATACATATTTACATATGGATAAAAGGGTATGTATATATGTATTTGTGTGTCTGAATATATGTGAGTATCTATGCATGCAGGTCTGCTAGGGCATGGGACCTTGCTGAGAGGGAATACAGAGGCCCCTTGACCTGTGGTGCACAATAGGTTTTCTGCCATGTTGCAGAAACACCCTGGTTGAGCAAGGAGCAATTCCTATGCATGGCATAGGAATGGGTAGAGCCTGAGGGTCACAGCTAGTTGCTCATAAGCAGGGATGACTTGACAGGGCCTCTCGCCTGTGAGTGGGTTGCTCACATGGCTAGGCCAGCTCTCCTCCCATTGGCAGATACCATGCATATGCAATGCCCATAAGCTGCTTCTCTGAATGGTGATTGGGGATTGCTTACTGTTCATGGACTTGCAAAAATGTATATCAACAAGGCTGTGTGGCATAATAAACTGGAGCTCTTTTCACACCCTATGAGCTCCCCTGCCTCATTCATCTCGCCTCTGAGATCAAAGGGCTCATACAAGATGAGCTCTTAAAAGACGGCAGCAACAACTGGCGCTTGAGGAACAGGGACAGGGATCTGGAATGGTGCCAGAGTGACTACTTCACGCTCAAGCACTGTTATGTGGTCAAGACAACCTCTAAGAGGACTCCAGAAGGAGAGCCCATTAAACTGTGCTGTTTCTGGACCAGGCAGAGTGCGGAGGATAGCGGTTAGTAATCTAATGGGGCAGAAAGTAGGCACCCTCCTCTCTTCAGACAGGGAAGCATATTTTAGGACTATATATAAATGTATAAAAGAGCAGGGGTGCACAGTCCAATTAGGAGACATTAGGAAATTCTTAGACATTGCTTATAAAGTTTCTCCATGGTTACCTGAAGAGGGTTGTTATAATTGTGAAAAATTGATTATTTTGGTGAACAGTTCACCTCTTATGGTAAGCAATGCCCAGGAGAAATACAAAAAAACCATTTTAAACAAAGTCTGAAATCACAACCAGAAAGAGGTCAGGAAATTTACAGTTGGAGCACAGATAGGCATGTCTTTTAGCAATAGATGTCCCTCTCCTGAGCCTGAGGAGAATGATAATGAATGGCCTCTCCCTCCTCCACCACCCTCGGCCTGCCTTATTCTTGTGTCTATTCGGACCTATAGCCTTTCCAAGGTCCTTCTAATGTAAAGCCAAAGAGTGAAATTTGGAAGACAGAATTTTTAAAACAGACTTGGTTGACTGCTGCTCAGGTTACACTAGGAGCAAACATGAACTTATACTTATAGCAATTTAGTGCCAGGAGTAGCAGGCAGTAAGGAGACTTAGATGTTTGCTGAACCAGTAAATTGGCAAAAAGACGGAAAGACAGAAACTATTTTTCCCTTAATAATAGATGGCTTACATATTAACTTATGGGGTAGAGATATTTTACACCAATTAGGAATGAAAATTATCACAGAATTTTAGGAAGGGTCATTGTTGCTGCGGCTTCCACCGCTCCAAAAATGACTTGGACTACCTATACATTGGTATGGGTGGAGCAATGGCCCCTGACCAAAGAAAAAACAGCTGCTTTACATCAATTAGTACAGGACAGAATTAGGAACAAACAGCCCATGGAATTCCCCTATAAGAGATTCATCAAAAAAAGCAAAAATAGAGAGAACAAAGTAGGGTTACTCAGAAAGATATAGATAAAGTAGTGTACATGATAAATTACAAAAAATTTGATTCAAATGATTTAAGTTCAGCTATGAAATACTTTTTGGTGAATATAGACAGAGAATCACTCAAAGACACCTCATCTTCATTAAGAAACCCCCCTAAGAATAAGACCATGGTAATGGAAAAGGGTCCTGAAGGATGGGAGGGACCCTCTAGGGTTCTAATGTGGGGGCCAGGATATGCTTGTGTCTCCACAGGACAAACCTTCAGCAGTGGATTCCCACCAGACATCTCAGAGTTGTCCATAAAGCAGCAGAAGAAAAGAAGGAAGAAGAGGCAACTATCCAAAAGAAGAAGTAGACATGCTCCCAAGACCACTAACAAAATGCTTTCTCTCTCTCTCTCTCTCTCTCTCTCTCTCTTTCTCTCTCTCTTTTTATATATATATGTGTGTGTGTGTGTGTGTGTGTGTGTGTGTGTGTGTGTGTGTGTGTGGATTGGCAACAGAGGCCAAAAGGTGGGCTGTGGACCCACCATGGTCTAGGACTGTCTCATGGAGAATGGAGTATCATGTGACACACATCCTGGACATGCAGGGGACCCCCTGTCATAGCGACACCCTCATCTGCGCAAGAGGATTGCAGTGGTGTATCTACATAAAGGGATCATCAGGTTGGCCCCTTATAAAGCACGAGCCTTCATGGGACATATTCTTATCACTCAAAAAGTGGGTGAGCAGTTTGGTACATGGAAAAACATAGTGGGCCCTGGCTCTTGGACAAAATGGCATGAGAATTAAATACCAGTTCTACACTGAAACCTGTCTGGGAGGGAAATATGCATTCATGTAGGGAGATTCTGTAATTGTTACCAAAGAAACATTAGGTTTTTACAATGTTACTTGTTGGAATTGTACTGTTACTGGTTGCTTGGACATTGAAATTGAAAATCAGAGTGTATTTGTTATTACTCATGTATCAATGCTTTCTGTAAAAAGTGAGAAATGGTATCATACTAAGACTGATAATATGCTCAATATCATAACAGAAAAGAAGGAAACAGACCTTAGTCCCATTAGAAAAAATAGATGTATCAGCTGTGTCATATTAGGTATCACTATGTAAATTTCACTTATAGCTTCATCAGTCTCTCTTGCAATTTCCATGTCTAATGTACAAATCAGTACAGTACAAGCTATATATATAGAGGAACTATCTAGGAATGTCTTAACAGGTTTTGCCTAATAAGCTAAGATAGATGAACAATTGTATCAGATGATAAAAGATTTAAGAGAAGAATCATTGAAAATAGGAGCAGAAGTAGAGTTATTGAAACTCTAGGCTCAATTACAATGTGACTACAAATGTACCCCCTTTGCTGCATAATCATACAGGGCAAGATTATGATTGGGACAGTATCATTTGAATGGTTTATACAATATACAATTGAATATGACAGAAAATTTCTATAAACTAACATCTGCCATAAAGAAAGCTTCTCATAAAAAATTTGAATCCAGATAAAATTGTTGAAAAAAATCAAACACTGGTTTGACAAAATCTCTTCATAGTGATTAAAATTAGAATCATGGATTGCCCTGTGTATTGTTACATTGTTATTGCTTTGTTGTTACCCTGTAAAATTAGGATGCTTTTATAGATCTTTCTCCACCATCTTTTCAGAGGTTGCAGCTCAAGAAACTTTTTATCTAAAAAAAGATAAAAAGGGGGAATTGCTAGGGTATGGGACCCTACTGAGAGGGAGTACAGAGGCCACCTTGACCTGTGGTGCACAATAGGTTTTCTGCCACATTGCAGAAATGCCCTTGTTGAGCAAGGAGCACTGGTGCATGGCATGGGAATGTGCTGAGCCTGAGGGTCACAGCTAGTTGCTCATGAGCAGGGATGCCTTAACAGGGCCTCTTGCCTGTGAGTGGGTTGCTGATGTGGCTGGGTTGGCTCTCCTCCCATTGGCAGATACCATGCATACGCAATGCTCATGAGCTGCTTCTCTGAATGGTGATTGGGGATTGCCTACTGTTCATGCGCTGATCATGCTTGCAAAACTGTATATCAACAAGGTTGTGTGGCATAATAAATTGGAGCTCTTTTCACACCCTATGAGTTCCCCTGCCTCATTCATCTCATCTCTGAGATCAAAGGGCTCATAGAAGGTGAGCTCTTAAAAGACAGCTGCAACACAAGTCTATGTATGTGTATATATGAATACATGTATATGTGTATCAGTCTGTGAGTGTGTGTGTGTGTATAAATATATCTGTGCTCAACTGTTGTTTGCTTGGAAGAGGTGGGGGGATGAAAGGAGAAAAAAAGAATAAAATAAAAAGTGCTCAGTGGAAAACAAAAGAATAATCTACAAAGAAGAAAAGAAAAGATGGACACTCATGCATACAACTTCTTCCATTAATATACATATACTCTATTGAAATGGAAATTTATTGCTATATATTTTGAATCCTCCCTGATGGCACAGGCATGTGACAATGTTTGTTTTATTTTGTTTTGTTTTACTTTTCTGCCTTTTTTTTTCTATTCTGTTTTTTTCTTTTTTTTTTAGTTCAATAAATAATTTTTTTAAAAAAAAGGGTATATATAAACTATGAACCCTCCCCCCATGATTGTGATTAGTCTAAGAGATTTAGCCAAATTACCATCCATTTATTAATTATCCTGCTAGCCTTATTAATAAAAAGATTAAGTTACTCAGAAACTAAGTCTCTCAAATCTTTTTAAATGTTGCACTTGTATGATCCCAAGCAAATAACTTAATTTCTTTGGTCTCAGTTTTCTCCTCTGTAAAATAGTAAAAGTACCGTCTTCAAATAACATGTTAAATTCACTTTTATTTTTTAACTTTAAATGTCACAAATGACCATTCCTTGCATTAAATTTAGGACAGTCAGAGGCATTTCTTCAAGGATTTTGATGTTGTGTTAAGAAGAAAAGATAAAAAAAGAAAATATAGTATATATTTTGAGGACAGGGAACTGCCTAGTCCCCAAACATCTTGAAGTTCTCTCTCTGTCTTACTGGCTGAGATCTGATTCGCTCAGCCTACCTGTTACCACCATTAGGTCAAGGGGAGTTACCTGGGGAATGGCCAGAAAACTACAACATCCTATTTGGGGACTAGGGGAAGCCTGATGTTTAGGGGGTATACATTTCTATTATTCACTATTGTAGCTGCTGAGCTCCCACCAATATGTTTCCTATTTGAAAAAAAAAATAGACAAAAAAACACTGCCAACTCTAAAACAAAATAAAGTGAGAATACAAAAATAGAAATAATCAAAATATAACAGCCCACACACAAAACCTGTCTCAAAGTCTATCAAAATGTATATAGTGTCTGGTGAAAGGAGGAGAATGGGCACTCTCCATTTGGAGTGGGGTACTTGAGCTATATGATCCTAAACAAATCAATTAACTTTTATTTGTCTTGGTTCCTTATCTATAAAATAAGAACCTACTGGAGAAGGAAATGGCAAACCCTTCTTTACTAAGAAAAGCCCATTGGACAAAGTCTATAGGGTCAAACAGATTCAGATACAATTGAACAACTGAACAACAACACATGAGTAGGGAAGAGGCAACTAGATGGCTCAGTGGGAAGAGTACTGGGCCTAAAGTCAGGAAAACGTGAATTCAAATCTGGTCTAAAACAATTATTAGTTGAGTGCCTAAGTAAGTCACTTATCTGCTGTTTGCTTTAATTCACTGGAGAAGGAAATGGCAAACCATTTCAGCATCTTTGATAATAAAACACCACAGAAAATATGGGTTCATGGAGTTATGAAGAGTTGGACATGACTGAATGATTGAACATGTGTGCCCTGGAAACTCAAATCTGTTCTGCAGAATTTAACGAATTTTTAAGGGAATGGTATGAAACACAGATCATCTGATAAGTAGTATTCCTCTTCTGGATTTCTCTATTCTCTTACTGGACAAACTAATTCTTTGCTATACTTGGGCCATGGAAATAAAGTTAAGCTCTTTTAATAAAATGGCATTATTAATATTCTTTCAGTGACAAGCAGTTCACTTAAGCCTCCAATCTATGCAGGTTCTGCTCTGTGGTCTGGGAAAAATGTTGTCCTGTCTATCTAAAGAAACAAGTAGAGAGCAATGCAGTCATATTGGAATTTCTCCTCTCTCAAACTATAGATAGATAGTGCAAGGCAGCCAAGTACTGTTTGCTTTTTAAATCATAAGAGAGTCAATGGTTTCCTCTAATAAGCTTCTAGCATCAGAGCTCTCCAATAAAACTGGTTTCCAGATAAAGTACAGAGATTGTCAATCTCAGGCAAATTTCAAATTGTAAATATATTTTAAAAAAAAACAACAAGGCAGATAAACCCAGCCAGATTTTCTCACAGCAGTGGATTCTATTTTCTTCAATCAGCTCTCAGCATCCACATTTTCCTCCAAACAGTTCCCAGCTCCAAACTAGTCCTATTCAAATTAGTTACTGGGAAATAATTCATTGCAGCCATCTTTACAATCATAAATCATAAAACAAGCATAAATCATAAAAGCAGGTCCTTTCTGTACTTTTATCTGTTAGAGTATCTTATTAAGTACCCTGAACTATTTCTTCAAACTATTTTTCTCTGCTTCATATTTTTTCCCCTTAAACAAATAAAATGTTCATTTTGGGTTTAAAATTGAAAGGCATATAAGAGAACCTCTAGCCCAATTTCCTAATTTTAACAAAATTAGGGTGAGATGAGAAACCTGGGAAAAATAAATGAGTTGCCTCAAGTTATACAAATAATATTTATCATGGATGAATTTAAACCACAATCGTTTTGTTCTAGTAAACACTGGGACTTTTCTCCAGCTTTCCCCTCTCTATTCTGTAAAACAAGCAAATAAAATTTCTTCCAAAATTTTTCAAAAACCTGAATCATGCAGGTAAATTTCAAATCTTCAAAAACCGTACCTGTTTCTATATTCCCAGGATAACTATACATCTCTTTATCAATATATGATTTAGACATAGTGGCTTGCCTTTTTGTGGTTTTACACCTATGAGACTCCATTACACATATTTATGCCTTTGCATTAACTGTAATCACAGCCTAATACTCTTCCTCCTTGCTTCTACCTCTTGGCATTCCTGATTTCCTTCATAATTCAGGCCAGTTTTGACCTCTAGTACCCTTTCTTGATTCCTCATCATCCATGCTAGTTTTCTCCCTCGTAAAACTTCCTTGTAGACATCAATTATATATATATATCTATATATACATATAGATATATTTTAATTTTCCACTTTAGAACTTAATTTCCTTGAAAACAAATGCTGCCTCATTTTTATCACTTTATACCTAGTACCTAGCACAGGATTGTGAATATAATAACCCAGTGATTGATTCTCATTCACTGATTCTGCTCATCCTCACTTGAAAACATGACCACTATTTTCCTCTAAGTTTAAATATTGAAAAATTACTCAATATCATTGACTTTTATTGTGGTATAGTGGAAAGAACGCTTGATTTGGTGTCAAGCACTGGGTTAAAATACTGACTTTGATATTTGCTGTACTTACAAAGTGAGTTTACTAAGCCAGACACTTTACGTTCTCATGCTTTGGTTTATCATCTGCAGGATAAGATGAATTAAAATAGATGACCTCTAAAGTTTTTTCTTGTTCAAAACTTATCATCATATGAGTACTCCTCTCTCAAAATGCATTTATGTTTAATTATTATAAATGAACCCATTTTAATTTTCCAGCAATTATCCAAATATTTATTGGTTAGAATTCATGTATTCATTTGTTTAGTTAGGTCCTATTGGCCCTAAATTTAGTACAACACAACAACAGAAGATAACCTCTTATGCCAGAACTTTAGTAATGAGCACCACTACACCTACTGAAAGCAATTATAAAACCATTTACTGTATTTACAAAATACACACAGCCAAATGTTCCAAAGTCAAGCTGAGCAAAGGTTGGCCCATCTGTTCCTTGACTCAGTGAGTCCCACCTCCATGAGTTCTTGCCAGTGATATAATAACCCCAAAGAGAGATCTAATTTGACCTGGTGTATTAGAATCTACAGTCAATGATGGTCAGCCTTTTATTAGCTATATATACCATTTAAGCTATATGCTTATTGGCAAGGTGCTTTTTGAACTCCTTTTGTCTAATTCCTTTGTAGTTTGCATGTAATGGTCTATTTCACTGGTGCACAAATGACTCAGATCCATGTTGCTTATTGGACATTAAAGTTTTATACAAAATCTTTGCAATTTAATTATCTTCCCTCATCCTGAAGGACTTTTGGTTTTGCTCATATAACTTTTACATTTTTTAGGACTTGGGAAAACAGCATAAACATAGCAATAGGAAATATTAGAGGGATATTGGAGAGATGATTACTAATACAATAAAGATGGAACAGTGAATTGTTCCAATAATTCTGGAAAGCAATTTGAAATAATGCAAAAGTAGTGACTAAATTATTTTAAATATTTGTCTTTATTATTCCAATATTGGCCATATACCTAAAGAAAGGCAAAGAAAGAAACAAAAATTCAATAAATGCCAAAATAAATATTTATAACAGCAATTTCTAATAGTTGTATAATAGAAAAGCAATGTAATGTAGTAGATCAAAAAATGGCCTTTGACTCAAAAAGACCTGAGTTCAAATTCTGTCTCTGACAGGTACTCCCTGTGTGATACTGAGCAAGTCTCTTAAATCTTAATGCCTAGGGAACTCTGTAAGGCTATAAGACATAGGGCTGATGAAATCTATGTTGGTAGCTATAGTTTCCTCATGAGAAGTTAACTCTACAAGTGAAATCACTGGCCCATTTAAAAAGGAAAAAAAATGAAGCAAATATGAAACAAAATATAAAGAATCTAGAACTAGTACAAGAAGTAGATGTCTATTGTTTAAATAATGGCTGAACAAATAATGATATAAGAATGTAGTAGAATATTATTATACAATAAAATATAAGAAATATGAGGAATTGTGCAGCTAGGTGGTGCAGTGGATAGAGCACCAGCCCTGAAGTCAGGAGGACCTGAGTTCAAATCTGGCCTCAGACATTTAACATTCCCTAGCTGTGTGACCCTGGGCAAGTCACTTAACCTCAATTGCCTCAGCAAAAAGCAAAAAAAAAAAAAGAAATTAAAAAAATATGAGGAATATAAAGGAAATGGGCAGATTTTTATGAGTAGATAAAAGAAAAATCAGAAAAACAGTATGAACATTACATACTTAAAACTACAGCAATGTAAATGTAAAGATTTCTAGAAGAAAGCTAATTAACTGGGGAAAAATAATGATCTAAGAAAGGAGATACTATATTCTTTACTAGATTTTCTTGGCAAAGATGTGACAATTTTGTACATTGTCAGATGAGGCCATGTTATTAGGTGCTTATCCTTATTATTATTATTATTTTTTAAACAAGCAACACTTTGAATATTGTGGGTAGAATAGGAGAAAGTGGTTAATGCCCATAAGAAGATATAAAACAAAAGGCATATATAGAACTTATTTTAGAAAAAAAAACTTAAAGTTCAGTGATCCATTTTTGTGAAATATTGGCGTTTTTTTTTTTTTTTTTTTGGTACTCAGAAAGGATCAATGGCATCATGTTGTTGGGGTAAAGGTACAGAATATTCTACTGTGGCTGATTGGTCCAATATAAGCTCAAAAAGGTCTATCACAGATTGGCTAGAAATAGTCTATTTGAATATCTCTAGATTTGTATATCTCATGTTTATTTTATGTTCCTGTGATGGTACTTTGTTCAGAGTACATATTACTAGCTTTAATATGAATGCACCATGCTGAGTAGTCCTGTGCTATCATCTCCTTTGTCTTACAATTTTACCAGAGATTTTCAGGCAGACCTTAAGATTGTCCTTGAATCACTTCTTTTGACTTCTTTGTGAATGCTTGTCTTGTGTGAGTTCTGCCTAAAGTAGTCTTTTAGGTAAATGCACATTTGACATTTGGGATATATGGCCAATCCATTGAAGTTGTATTCTCTGTAGTAGAGTTTGAAAACTTTGCAGTTCAACTCAGGAAAGAACCTCAGTTCTTATCTTGCCTAGTAATTTCCAGAATCTATTTAAGACAATTCAAATTTAAGACAGTTCAGTTTTCTGGTGTGGTGCTGATAAATTGTCCAGATTTCATAGGCATACAATAGTGAAGTCAGTTTAACAACTCTATAGATTTTTAGTTTAGTAAGCAGCCTAATACCTCTTCTCCATCACACTTTCTTTTGGAGCCTCTCAAATACAGTGCTAGCTCTGACACCATCCATGTGGACATCCCTGAAAAAGTAAGGTCAATAAACTTGTACACAGCCAATCACAATTTCTCCATTGGATGTAAGCAATAATTTCACATTCAAATCATGAGGTGCTGGTCAGTGAAAAGCCTCTGTTTTTTTGGTGTTGTCAGACCAAAATTAGTGCAAGCATTGGAGAATTAATCAATACTCTGTTTAACTCAGTTTCAGAAGCTTAATTAGTGCAGAATCATTTGCAAAGTCACAGAACTATTTACTTTAGTTTTGACTTGTAACCTTTTCAACTTAGTTTACCATTAGTCTTGTAGCTGATTTCAATGTCATTTTAGTCTTCATTGAAGGCATCTGAAAACATCTTGGAAAACATCATGCTAAATAAGCCCGGGAGCAAACACCATCCTAGCATAATTTCATCAATGACTGGGAAAGTACAATAACATCATCCATTATCCAGAACCCATGCAAACATACCATTATGAATTTGGCATAAAATATGGATGAATTTCTCTGAGCAATCAAATTTCATCATGATCTTCCATTGATCTTTATAACTGATAGGATCAAAGACCATGTTCAGATTAACAAATGTTGTATACAGCCCTTGGTTCTGCTCTTGTCATCTCTGCTGGAGTTGTTGGTCAGCAAACACCATATTTACCATTCTTCAGTCCTTTTGAATTACACTGGCTCTCAGGTAGATGACCATTTTTCTAGGTGAAAGATCAGCCTATTAAGAAGTACTCTAGCAAGAAACTTGCTGGCAATGACTAAGAAAAAGATCTTTCTATGATTGTCACAGTACAACCTATTTCCTTTCCTTTATGGACAAGGGAGGCATCTTGCCATATAATTCAAAAGATTTCAGCTTTTGTATGACCAAAGGACTCCCTGCCTTGTAAATGTCTGCTGGAATAGAATTAGCATTAGGTGCTTTGACAGGAGCCTAATGGTATTTAAAATTCTTTTTCAGTTGGAAGTTCAGCTAGAGAAGAAATGACTTTAACCTGAGGTAAAGTTCAACTTGAAGTTAATTGTTTTAGCACTGGTTGATAATGGTTTGTTGAGAATAATATGTGTGTTCAGCCCATCTCTCCAGGATCATTCTCTTATCACTGATCAATGTGACTAACAGCACTGAGTAATTATGATGTACCAGAGGTCTTTAGTCCATCAAGACCTTCTAAGGCATTATAGAAGCCCTTTGGACTGTTGCTATCAAAGTAAAACTGAATTTCATCAGCTTTCTTACTGAGTCAAGAATTCTGTATCTCTGCAAGCTTCACTTGTACTTAACTTTTGAATGGAATTAAACATTGCCTTTTTAGAGAATGAAGAACTTTCCTACTGGTAAACCCTGTGGAGTTTTTGTTTTTTGTTTATCAGCTTCTGAATTTCCCCATTATTTTTGTCAGATCAATCCTGATGTTTGTGAGTGTTCTGGCCTAGATGAGCAAATGTGATGCTGTACACCAAGTCTCTATAAGGTGCCCATTCCTTTTTTGCTTTAGCTTCCCCTCTAGATTAGGAATAAATTATTCACACAAAGTAGAAATGCTCTATTTTGTTTATGTTGTGTCTCTGACAATTGTCTTGACTTGAGGCTGCTGCTTTTGCTTAATGTAAAAGTTTAACTTGTAGAAAATGAATCTATAATGTCCATTTAGGTCACTTTCTTTTCAAAATTATAAATCATTTCTAAGAATGATTGGGTCCATCCACAGCTCTTCCAACAGTACATTAATGTGCCTATCTTTCCATAGCTTCTCCACCATTGACTATTTACAGCTTTTGTTTTCTATTTTCTGGGTCTAAGGGGAAACTTCAAAGATGTTTTGATGTTCATTTTACTTATTAGTGTATTAGAACAATCCTTTATATGGTTTTGAAAAATTTAATGTTGGGCGGAGCCAAGATGGCGAACTGCAGACAGCATTCTCTGTGAACTCCTGAGACCTTCCCTCAGACCCAGACAAAGTGAGCCTCTGAACTGGTTTTGGAGTGAGGGCTCCACCAAACACTTGGACTACAACGCACTTCTATCAAAATTCTACTTTGAAAGAACTTCAGAGAATGTTAGCCTCAGGGAAGATCAGCCGCTGGTCGCCATCAGATTCCAGCTGGGGTAGAAGTCAGGGCTGCGATAGAGGGGCGGATTTTAGGCACCCAGGAAGCCCCTGGGAGACGCCTGGGCCACTTTGCTCTGCTTGCGGGCAGGTGCTTTGGCAGATCTGCCTTTGGTAAAGGGTGGATCGAGAGCAGCTGAAAACGTGGTCCTAGTGCGAATCTAGCCCGACCAGCCTCAGACCAGAAGTCAACTCGGCAAACTGCCCCAGGGCAAATACAAACTGTTGCAGTATTCTCTGCTGGTGACTGATACCCCAACTTTAAATCATGAGCAAGAAGCAGAAGAGAGCTCTCACCACAGACAGCTTTTACAGAGAAAAAATAGAACAGTCCCCAGATCCTGACATTATGAAAACAATCCCAGATGAAGCCACAAAGGCGGACTTAAGTTGGTCTCCCTTCCAGAAGGCATACCTGAAAGATTGCATAAAGAATCTCAAAAGAGAGCTAGAAGAAGAATGGGGAAATAAATTGAGATCAGTGCAACAGAAATATCAAAAACTGGAAAATAGGACTGGTGAATTGGAAAAAGAAAACAATTCACTGAAAAACAAAATTGGTGAATTGAAAAATTTAATGTTATGAGAATTTTAAAAATATAATTTAACTATATTCATTGGGAAATGTAGCTTTTCCTTTCATATTTGCATTGTTTCTATATACACACATATAGAATAAACACAAATATAAACATATATTTATAATTATTGGAAAAATATTATTTATATAAATATGCACACGTACTACATGCATGTAATCTAATCTTAAATATTTAAAATTGATACTTGATGAAAGGTTTTTTTTCTCCCAAATTACAACTTCTCTTATTCTAGTTGTACTGTTTGACTTTTTTTTTTAATGCAAAACCTTTCAATTTCACAAAGTTGAATTAATCTGTGATTTTTGTGACCCCCTCCATCTCTTGTTCGGTTAAGAACTCTTTTGATAAAGATATAAAAATTGTCTAATTTCATTCTCTAACAATTTATTTTTTTATATTAAGTTTATTTATTTATTTATTGTGTGAGGAAATTGGGATTAAGTGACTTGCCCAGAGTCTTATACCTAGGAATCGCGAAGTTTCTGAGACTGGATTTGAACTCAGGTTCTCCTGACTTCATAGCTGGTGCTCCATCCACTGTGACATCTAGTTGCCTCTTCTAACTTTTTTAATAGTATGAACTTTAATATTCAGTCCATCATCTTATTAGATGTAATATATTCCAAAATGAATTTCTGCCAAACTGTTTTCCAGTTTTTCTAACAGTTGTCAAAGGAAATTCTTTCTCCAAGAAAGACTTGATTTGTTATAAATATGAGAACACAAATCATTTGAGAACCTTGTACTTTAATCTGTTAACTTTGGGTTCTATACATAATCTAAAGTCATAACTAACATGAAATGAATGGTGCTTTCCCAGTAAAATCGAGAAATTCTAGTTTCTCATTGTAACAATAATTAAACTAGCAAGTTAAAAGATGATTTCGTTCCACACTGTTACTAGAGCCTTAGAGAGCTCCTGTATCTCATGCTTCTACTTCACCATATTCTTCCAATCCCTGATGGGGCTTTGACTTATGCTAGAATCTCCATCTGGGGGAATAATCCAAGTATCTCTTCCTCTATGGGATGTTGTTCTGTTCTCTTCTGCTTCTTTTTGATGTTCTCTTTTCCTTTCTTTTCTTCCAATTGAAGGGGTTATACAAAGTCTGAGGGCATGTTTCATGCTGCTCCATAAACAAAAACTCTAGTTATGATTCTGCATAATGTGTTCTTCACTAAGCTGCTAACTTCCTTGGCTCCAACTAAAAGTTGTCTTGACTAAGTTTGAATTTAATAAACAAAGCAAGTGATATATCTTGAACGGAAGCTTCTATAATTTATTCTTATATTACCTAAGGTTAAGTCCTAATCAAGTGTTTGTTCAATTTATAATTATCTTTTCTACAACTTAATTTCAAATGATTTATTTTCTAAGGTCACTAAACCTAAACATGTAACATCTAATTTATATCATTGTGTAAATAAGGCCCAGCACTTTGTGCTCTTGAATGAAAAGAATAACCTTACACTGTAATGTTTCTCCTTTGAAATATTACTTTTCAAGTTCAAGTATAACTCAGAGATTTCCTCCTAGAACAGGAGGGACATTTGGTTGTTCAAGCATTAGTGAAATGTCCTTGCCTTGATACTAATAAACATTGAAAATGAGTTTTTACCTGCTCTGAAGAATAGTTTTTCCTGTTGATAGATTGTAAATAGTTTAGGATATAATTTCCACTAGTGCCATGGTCTAACTGTCTCTTCAGCATGAAGCAGGAAAAATGAAAGTATTGATATGCCTCATTCATCAGAATAGCTAGTTCCAAGAGTTCAAAGGAGAGGCAGGAGAGACCAAGAAATTATTTTGTTGTCAATTATCCTTTGTTTTATTTGAAGATATTATGCATTAGGAAGTACTACAACTGATTTTACATACTTTGCCCTCCCAGACATACAAAAGGTTAGCAGAATTCACAGTGTCCTCTTTTTGAACATCCCTCTGCCTGCCCCCGGTGTTACTAAATATTTATTAATTATAAACATTTGTAAATATTTATTAATCAAATTTAAAAATGGAAAGGGCCTTAGATGCCATCTGGTTCTAGCATCTGCTTATATATGTTAAGAAACTGAGGCCTAGAGGTTAAATGACTTGCCACCCAAGGTCACATATGTAATTAATAGCAAAACAAATATTTAAACCCAGGTTCTTTGATTTAAAAATCCAAATTATTAAACCATGTTTTCTTTATCACTACGTTCATTGAATAAAGGCTAGAAAGCATTTCATTGAACACACAGTTCTAATCCATACTTTTCTTTTTTCTTTCTTTAAAAAATTATTTTGTTGAAGCTTTTTATTTTCAAAACTTATGCAAGGATAATTTTTCAGCATTGACTATTTTTTTTTAATTAAAGCTTTTTATTTGTATAACATATGTATGGGTAGTTCCCCAGCATTGATCTTTACAAAGCTTTCCATTGCAAATTTTACCCCCAGTCCCCTCCCCTCCCCTAGATGGCAGGAAGTCCACTACATGTTAATAATGTTGAAATACTTGACAAGTTATGCAAGAAAAATCCTATCTACAAGAAAAAAAAGAAAATCAGAGAAAGGCAACACAATGCAAGCAAATATCAATAGAGATCATGAAAATGTTACGTTGTGGTCCATATTTCATATCCCTCTCTCTGGGTGTATATGGTTTTCTTCACTGAACAATTGGAACTGATTTGAGACAATTCTTTGTTGCAGAGAGCCATGTCCATCAGAATTGATCATCATGTAATGCTGTTGTTGCTGTGTATGATGATCTCCTGGTTCTGCTCGTTTCACTCAGCATCAGTTCATGCAAATCACTCCAGGCCTCTCTGACATCGTCCTGCTGGTCGTTTCTTACAGAGCAATAATATTCCATAATATTCATATACCATAATTTACTCAGCCACTCTCCAATTGATGGGCATCCCTTCAGTTTCCAGTTTCTAGCCACTACAAAAAGGGCTGCCACAAACATTCTTGCACATGTGGGTCCCTTTCCCTCTTCTAAGATATCTTTGGGATATAGGCCCAGTAGAAACACTGCTGGGTCAAAGGGTATGCACAGTTTGATAGTTTTTTGAGCATAGCTCCAAATTGCTCTCCAGAATGGTTGGATCCGTTCACAGTTCCACCAACAATGCATCAGTGTCCCAGTTTTCCCACATCCCATCCAACATTCATCATTATCTTTTCCTGTCATTTTAGCCAATCTGAAAGGTGTGTAGTGGTACCTCAGAGTTGTCTTAATTTGCATTTCTCTGATCACTAGTGATTTGGAGCAACTTTTCATATGACTAGAGATGGTTTTAATTTCATCATCTGAAAATTGTTCATATCCCTTGACCACTTATCTATTGAAGAGTGGCTTGAATTCTTATATATATGAGACAATTCTCTATATATTTTTGAAATGAGGCCTTTATTAGAACCATTAAATGTAAAGATGATTTCCCAATTTGATGCCCCCTCCTAATATTGTCTGCATTTATTTTATTTGTACAGAAACTTTATAACTTAATATAATCAAAATTATCCATCTGGTGTTCAATTAGGAGTTCCAGATCTTCTTTGGACATAAATTTATTCCATCTCCACAGGTCTGAGAGGTAAACTATATTACCTTCCTCTAACTTGCTTACAAAATCACTCTTTATATCTAGATCATGAACCCATTTAGATCTTATCTTGGTATGTGGTGTTAGGTATGGGTCAAGCCCTAATTTCTTCCACACTAGTTTCCAATTTTCCCAGCAGTTTTTGCCGAATAGTGAGTACTTATCCCAAAACCTGGGGTCTTTGGGTTTATCAAATACTAAATTGTTAAAGTTATTGCCTAGATTGTCCTGATAATCTATCCTATGCCACTGATGGACTGCTCTATTTCTTAGCCAGTACCAAATGGTTTTGATGACCACTGCTTTATAATATAGTTTTAGATCTGGTACAGCAAGGCCACCTTTATCTGCCTTTTTTTCCATTAATCCCCTTGAAATCCTTGACCTTTTGTTCTTCCAAATGAACTTTGCTACTATTTTTTCTAAATCTGTAAAATAATTTCTTGGGAGTTTGATTGGTATGGCACTAAATAAGTAGATTAGTTTGGGTAGTATTGTCATTTTTATTACTTTTGCTCTGCCTACCCATGAGCACTTAATGTTTTTCCAATTGATTAGGTCTGATTTTATTTGTGTGGAAAGTGTTTTGTAGTTTAGTTCATATAGTTCCTGACTTTCCCTTGGCAGATAGATTCCCAAATATTTTATCCTATCATCAGTTATTTGGAATGGAATTTCTTTTTGTATCTCTTGCATTGAACTTTGTTGGTAATATATAAAAATGCTGATGATTTATGTGGATTAGTTTTGAATCCTGAAACTTTGCTAAAGTTGTGAATTGTTTCTAGTAGTTTTTTAGTTGAGTCTCTAGGGTTCTCTAAGTATACCATCATGTCATCTGCAAAGAGTGATAATTTGGTTTCTTCATTACCTACTCTGATTCCTTTGATCTCTTTTTCTTCTCTTATTGCCAAAGCTAACATTTCTAATACAATATTAAATAGTAATGGTGATAGTGGGCAGTCTTGTTTCAGTCCTGCTCTTATTGGAAATGGTTCTAGTTTGTATATATGATGCTTGCTGATAGTTTTAAATAGATGCTACTGATCATTTTAAGGAAAAGCCCATTTATTCCTATACTCTCTAGTGTTTTTAATAGGAGAGGGTGTTGGATTTTATCAAATGATTTTTCTATTGAGATAAATTGCTTATCTATTGAGATAATCATATGGTTTTTGTTAGTTTGGTTATTAATATAATTAATTATGCTGATAGTTTTCCTAATATTGAACCAACCCTGCCTCCCTGGTATAAATCCTACTTGGTCATAGTGTACTACCCTGGGGATGACTTTCTGTAATCTCATTGCTAATATCTTATTTAAACTTTTTGCATCAATATTCATTAGGGAAATTGGTCTATACTTTTCTTTCTCTGTTTTCACCCTACCTGGTTTAGCTATCAGCACCATATGGGTCTCATAGAAGGAATTTGGCAGTATACCTTCTGTCCCTATTTTCTGAAATAGTTTGTATAGTATTGGAATTAATTGTTCTTTGAATGTTTGGTAGAATTCACATATAAATCCATCTGGCCCTGGAGATTTTTTCTTAGGGAGTTGGTTAATAGCTTGTTCTATTTCTTTTTCTAATATGGGGCTATTTAAATAGTTTATATCCCCTTCTGTTAACCTGGGCAATCTATATTTTTGTATATATTCCTCCATTTCATTTAGATTATCAAACTTACTGGCATAAAGTTGGGCAAAGTAACTCCTAATTATTGCTCTAATTTCCTTTTCATTGGAGGAAAGTTCTCCCTTATCATTCTTGAGACTAACAATTTGATTTTCCTCTTTCCTTTTTCTTATCAAATTAACTAAAGGCTTATCTATTTTGCTGGTTTTTTCGTAGAACCAACTCTTATTTATTAATTCAATAGTTTTCTTATTTTCAATTTTATTAATTTCTCCTTTTATTTTTAGAATTGCCAATTTGGTATTTAATTGAGGGTTTTTAATTTGTTCTTTTTCTAGTTTTTTTTAATAATTAGCCCAATTTGTTGATGTTTTCTTTCTCTATTTTATGCAAGTAAGCATCTAGAGATATAAAATTGCCCCTTATAAACGCTTTAGTTGTATCCCACAAATTTTGGTATGTTGTATCCTTATTGTCATTCTCCTGATTATTGATTGTGTCTATGATTTGCTCTTTCACCCATTCATTCTTCAGGATTAGATTATTTAATTTCCAATTAACTTTTGGTTTATTTTCTCCTGGCCTTATATTGATTGTGATTTTTATTGCATCATGATCTGAAAAAGATGCATTTACTATTTCTGCCTTTCTGCATTTGATTTTGAGGTTTTTAATGCCCTAACACATGGTCAATTTTTATATAAGTTCCATGGACAGCTGAGAAAAAGTAAACTCCCTACTTTCTCCATTCAATTTTTTCCATAGATCTATCATACCTAACTTTTCTAACAATTGCTTTATCACCCTAGTTTCTTTCTTGTTTATTTTGTGGTTTGATTTATCTAATTCTGAGAGAGCAAGGTTGAGATCCCCCACTAGTATAGTATTACTGTCTATTTCTCCTTGCATCTCTGTTAGTTTCTCCTCTAGGAATTTGGATGCTATTTCACTTGGTGCGTATATATTTAGTATTGATACCACTTCATTGTCTATGGTACCCTTTAGTAAAATATAGTTTCCTTCCTTATCTCTTTTAATTAGATCTATTTTTGCTTTTACTTGATCTGAGATAAGGATTGCTACCCCTGCTTTTTTTTGTTCACCTGACGCATAATATTTTCTGCTCCAGCCTTTTACCTTCATCCTATGTGTCACTATGTTTTAGATGTGTTTCTTGTAGACAACATATTGTGGGATTCCGGTTTTTAATCCAGTCTGATATCTGCTTCCGCTTTATGGGAGAGTTCATCCCATTCACATTCACAGATAGAATAACTAATTCTTTATTTCCTGCCATATTATTTACCCAAGTTATGTTTTCCCCTTTCCTTTCCCCGTTCTCCCTTCCCCCCTCCTCAGTACTTTCCTTTTGATGACCCCCTCCCCCAAACAATACTCCACCGTTTAGGTCCCCTCCCCCTGTTTTTACTCCTTTCCCCTGATTTTTCTATTTCCCCTTCTATTAGTTTATCTCTTTCTTTTCCTCCTTTCCCTCCCACTTCCCTCTAGCAACAGACAAGTTTCTATGTGAAATCAAGTGTCTGATATACACTTTTAGAGCCCAACCTGATGAGAGTAAGATTTACACAATGCTCATCTCCCTCCCCTCTTTCTCTCAATTATAATAGGTTTTCTTTGCCTCTTCAAGAGATTTTACCTTGTTTTTACTTCCTTTTTTTTAGATCTTATTTTACCACTTTTTCCCTCTTTTCCCCAGTATGACAACCTTTCCCCCTCTAGTTCTCTTTTCCATATTATCAAAGTAATATCTAGTTCATTATACCCCCAAACTTTAAGTATCCCCATAGTAAAAATAAAGTTCTCAAGAGTCCTTTCCTTTTTACCTTTTTATGCATCTCT
>JAJPUD010000459.1:655315-681517 GCA_023553655.1 Myrmecobius fasciatus | reverse complement strand
AAACAATCCTTCCCCTTTAGAGCCCCACCCACCTCCTTTCCCCCCCCCCTTTCCCTCCAGTTTCCTTATAAGTACATCTATTATTCCCTCTGAGCTAAATCTGATGAGATGGAGATTAACCCAATTCTCATTCCCCTCCCTTTTCTCGCCTCAATCATTATAGGTTTTCTTTGCCTCTAGATGTGATGTAATTTCCCTTATTTTACCTCCTTTTCCTCTTCTTCCAGTGTTATCCCTTTTCTACCTCTAATTTCTTTTTCAGTTTATCATATCATAAGATTCATAAAATCACAATAAACATATAATAATCATAAAATCACAGTAATCATATGATAATAATCATAAAATCACAGTAATTATATGATAATAATCATAAAATCACAGTAATCATATCATAATCATAATGTAATAATCAATTCATAAAATCAACCCTCATTCTATAAGTATCTATAACACAAATATAGTTCTCAAGAGTTATTTTTTCTTGTTACCTTTTTATGTTTCTCTTGTGTTCTGTGTTTGTAGATCAAATTTTTTGTTCAGTTCTGGTCTTTTCAGTAGAAATAGGTGAAATTCTCCTATATCATTGAAAGACCATCTTCTTCCCTGGAAGATAATGCTCATTCTAGCTGGGTAACTTATTCTTGGCTGTAATCCAAGTTCCTTTGCCCTTAGGAATATCTGATTCCAGGCCCTTCGATCCTTCAAAGTAGAAGCTGCTAGGTCCTGTGTGATCCTAATTGTAGCTCCCCGATATTTAAATTGTTTCTTTCTGGCTTCTTGTAATATCTTTTCCTTGGTATGATAGTTCTGGAATTTAGCCACGATATTTCTGGGGGACTTAATTTTTGGGTTTCTTTCAGGAGGTGATCGGTGGATTGTTTCAAGGAGTATTTTGCCTTCTGGGTGTAAAATATCAGGGCAGTTTTCTTTTATGATTTCCTGGAATATAGTGTCCAGGTTCTTTTTTTCATCATGGCTTTCAGGAAGCCCTATAATCCTTAGATTGTCTCTCCTAGATCTATTTTCCAGGTCAGTTGTTTTTCCTAGGAGATATTTCATGTTTTTCTCTATCTTTTCATTTTTTTGTTTTTGTTCAACTGATTCTTGAATTCTTGATGAGTCATTAATTTCCAATTGTTCGATTCTAATTTTTAATGTCTTATTTTCTTCAGTTACTGTTTTTAGTTCCTTTTGCAATTGACCAATTACATTTTTTTGTTCACTGCATTCTTTTTCCATTTTTTCTATTTTATTTTGCAGTGATCTCATTTCGTTTCCCCATGTTTCTTCTAACTCTCTTTTAAGATTTTTTATGCAATCTTCAAAGAAAGCCTTGTGACATGGAGACCAATTTATGTCTCTCTTTGGGGCTTTTTCTGGAGTTGCTTTACCTTTAGGGGCCTCAGGATTTGAGGTCTGTTCTTCCCTCTCTCCATAAAAGTTGTCTATGGTGAGAGCTCTTTTTGGTTTTTTATTCATTTTTTTTAAAGGTGTGAGGTCTGTTTAGGGCAAAGGTGGGACAGCTGCTTTAATTTGCCCTGGGGCAGTTCTGCTGATTGAGTTATTTCAGGAACTGGGCAGTTCTGCTGATTGAATTATGTCAGGGCTGGGCAGCTCCACTGATTGAATTATTTCTGGTGCTTATCAGACCTGTTTTGAGGTTCCTCCAGAGTATCTTCTTCTAGAATTGCGTTGCTCTCCGGATATTGTGGATTTTTTTGCTTCAGAATCAGTCTAGAGGCTTCATATTTTGTTGGTTTGAGGGGAGGTTAGAGGAGGTTACAGAGAATCCTGTCTGATCTCTGCCACCATCCAGTTATGAGTGTTTTTAATGATTGTGATGAGTCTTGGAAGTCATTTTCATTTTCTTTCAACAATACTCTGAGGTTACATGCTCCTTATAAATGCAACTACTTAACTCTTTTAAAATACTGCTTGATGCATGCACTTGCTGTGGTATTGTCCCTCAGTTATGCTAAAAAAGTTAGCTACCTTCCCTTACTGGACTTCAGTTTTCTTATTTATCATGTAAGGGAACTGGGCTAGATGGTTTCTAATGACCTTTGCAGTTCTAACATTCTGTGCTTCCATTTTAAAAACCAAGTATGGGGTCATACATTACTTGTTGAATTTGGATCTGCACAAGAGACAATTAATTCTCAGAATAATGCTCTATCTTGATAGCAGCAGAGGCTTATCTCAAATATTAAGTCACATATAAGTAAACACACTTTGCAGGCATGGTGAAACTGTTTTCAGTTCTATAGCCCAGTTTTCCCATTGCTCTGGGACAATTCCCTGTTTCTTAGGTTAGATCTTATTTTGATTAATTAGCGATCCAACTTCATAGCTCACAAAACACTGCTCAGTGATGATTGTATTGCTAGATATGTTCCAAGCAAAAAAAAACTTAAATAAAACAATTTAGGCATGAAACATAGTAATTAAGAAGAGAACTTAATCATTAAGTATAGATTAAGGACAAAAAAATATAGTTGATCTACTGGAGACCTCTACCCAAAAGGCTATTACCTTCCCACAACTCCTGCAATAAATAAGCAATAAACAAAATTTTCAAAAGTAGTTATAGTTAAATTAAACTTATAGCTAGGTATTAAGGTTCTAGAGAATAGTATTCTCTAATAATATCTCTTCACAATCACACTTCTTTTAGTCTCCTAGCAATAGATAGCATGCATCATCCTCAAGTTCTACCTTCTTTATCTCTTTTGGTCTAACATTTTCTCTCTCTAACACCATCAACTACCTGTCTTTCATCACTCATTTCCCTTCTTGAATTACTGAATTCTTCTCAAGCTCCACCCTCTCATGTTTTACTCTCTTCCACAAAATTTCTATTATCCTTTTTAAATTGGGCACACTAAATGCTACTAAACTCAAACACAAGTTTCTGGGGAATATGGTTCTCAAAAGTAAGCATGATATCCTTCCCTTTGATCTTCGACCTTAAAACTTATCAAATCAAGTATGATATTTTAATCACTTAGTTAAATCTTCCTCCAAGGTCTCCTCAATGTGTGTAGGTGATCTTTTGTTCCTGAAGATAATACTGACAATACAGAAGTTATGAGCATTACAAAAATGGGATGGATTAAGGATGTATTTGGTGCAGGGACAAGAGAGCATGCTAAATAAGTGTTTGAGAAATTCATTTTGCTGTTAGGATGTTCTTTGGTAAGATCTGTATGATTTTTTTCATCACAAAAATAATTTAATATCACTGAATTTATTCATTAAGATATAATTAAATATTCAAGAAAGTATATGATATACAAATCATGCTTCATGCATTTTCTATTTGCATGAACCCAGTTAAATATTGTGCTTCTTTATTCCAAAGCTGAACATAACTTTGGAGTTTGGAGAGACTAACCACCAGATGGTTGGCCTCCTGTCCTTAAGGAATTCACATCCCCCTAGGGAGAGAAGACAACATGTAGACACATAAGTAAATACAAATTAATCAATTGGCAAATATTTGTAAAGTGTCTATTATGTGTCAGGCATATGGTAGGTACTGGGGATAAAAGACAAAGAAATGTGACTCTTGCTGTTGAGAAGATTATATTCTATCTAGGGAGGTGACCCATATTTATAAGCATCTGTACAATAAATATATACAAAATAAACAAGTTAATTGGGGGAGATACTTTCTTCTTTGGTTGGAAAATAAGAGAAGTCTCTTGGAAGAGATGTTACTTGAGTTGGTGTTGAAAAGAGCTGGAAGTTCCAAGAAGCAGTGATGAGAGAGAACATTTGGAGTATGGGGGACAGCCTGTGTAATTGTATAGAAGTAGTAGGAAGAATGCCATGATGGAAGAACAGCAAATGGGCCAGTAGAGCTGGAACAAAGAGTTTATGAGGGGGAGAAATTCATAATCTGCCTGGGTTGCAGAGATATTGTGAAAGACTTTATGTGCTGAACAGAGGAGGTTGTATCATAACTAGAGATAATAAAGGAGAACTAACATTTCTCAAGTAGGAGAGTGACATCCTCAGTCTTATCCTAAAGGAATCTTCATTTGACATCCATGTATAGGATGGATTGCAGTAAGAAGAGATTGAATACAAGGAAACAAATTAGGTCATTGTCATAGAGGAGGGAAAAGGTTATATATAAAGATCTGTACTAGGGTGGCAACTGTGTGACTGGACTTGGCATTGAATCAATATGTAGGGTGAGAAAGAGTGAGGAGTCAACAAAAATGACAAAGGCTTCAAGGCTGGGGAATAGAAAAGATGATGTTCTTGATGGTAATGGGTATATTTGGAGAATAGTTAGATTGTAGAGAGAAAAAGTGAATTCTGTTTTGGACATGTTAATTTGAGATGCCTTGGGGGCATCTAGATGGACACATCTCACAACCAAACAGACACATAAATTATAAGTTAAACCCAGAAGTCCAAGCATCTTATCATTTATTAGGTGTTTCTCCACCTCCAATTATGTATTATTAATCATTATGAATAACAATGGCCCACATTTATGTTGTACATGTTTTCCTTACAACATTCTGTGAGATAAGAAATAGAAATATTATTACCCCTTTATTTCTGAGGGAAAACACTGAGACAGAGCACTGATGTGACTTCTACCCAAATTCACACCAGATCTCACTCCAAAATCACTGCTCTGTCTCCTATATTAGGCTGCATTAGAATAAATCATAATCCACTGATTAAATTAATATAAAAATATCTTTTTCTGAGTGAAACTATTCAAATCAATTTAATTTGATTGAAGAAAATCACTTGCGGACAGAGAAGAAAAAATAAAACAAGGACAAAGAAGAGAGGAGAAAAGGAAAGGAAGAGAGGGGATAGAGAAGAAGGGAGAAAAGGAAGAGAAAAATAATTTCTTTACAATGAAGATCATGAAAGTTCCCCAAAACCAAGCTTTTATCTTAGCACTGCAAACTGAATGCAGGAACCCCAAATGACTTTTTCTTGGTATGGTTACCAATACTGTATAAGCCACAAAATTGATCCTTCCAGGTCCCTACTCAATACATATAGCCAGCCAAGTCAGCCATATTTGCAGTCTCATTTAATTCACCCAATGTGTAGATATTGATTCCTTTCCCAGAAGTTAGAGTTTTCACTTCAGAAATTATCTTATCCTAGAAAACAGAACATGTATAGAGGTGATCAAATAATGCACTCAACATCATATGAGATGGTAGAGACAAAGCCATTTGTTTTGAATGATGCTATGTACTATTGGGTTTTAATGTACATTATGTAAATAAAATAAGCGATCATATTTGATGGTACCTTGTGATAGTGTAGTACAGTGGTAAGAGTAATGAGTTTAGGGCTTAGTTTTAAATTTTGTTCTGCTACTCACTACTTATGTGGATTTTTCAAAGTCACTTAATCTCTTTGTGTCCCAAAGTTTTTCTATTTTAGGACTGAAAGAATTTCATGATATGGTCTCTGAGCTTTAAATCTATGATTCTATTGTGTGATTTTCCTCAGGAACTAAGTCTAGACACACACAAAAATCAAATTCAATAAAAATGAAAATTTAGTCCATCTAACACATGGAGGGCAGAGTGGCTAAATGGAATAAATCTAATCCTTCTTCCTTATCATAGCCCTTCAAATGCTTAAAAACAGTTATCGTGGCTCCCCTCCCTCTCCTCCAGGCTAAACATAGGACAGCAAAATTTTAAGAAAGAAAATTATTTAATTTTGTATGCTGAAGAATTCAATGTTGAGAATACAAAGCATGCTGAAATGGATCATGATAATATTGAAGCTAGAAAGATGGAGTCAAGTCCCACTTGTGACATATATTATTTTCAGGAACAAAAAGCTGATTCTACTACTTTGAATAAATACTAATTATTGACAGGAACATAGCATACTATTTCATTTATCAATCATTAAAAGAGTTTCATAAAATCCTTATGCTTTAGAGCTGGAAAAGTCCCTAATATTCTTCTTATGCAATATTCTCTTCATTTGCTAGAGAAGTAGAGAGAGGCCTAGAAAGTTGAAGGGATTTGCCTGAAGCCATACAAGTAGTTATAGAGTGGCTGAATTAGAACATGGGTCCACTAACACCCTATTCTATATTTCCCATTTATTTTCTGCTTTTCTTTAGTTTCTTTGCACAAATGATCCTTTTCTGTAGTTGAAGATGGGAGTCTCAGAAATAATATAGGTGGGGCAGCTAGGTGGCGCAGTGGATAGAGCACCAGTCCTGAAGTCAGGAGGATCTGAGTTCAAATCTGGTCTCAGACACTTAACATTCCCTAGCTGTGTGACCCTGGGCAAGTCACTTAACCTCAATTGCCTCAGCAAAAAGCAAAAAAAAAAAAAAAAAAAAAAAGAAATAATATAGGCTTGGAAGTTGAGGAATGAGCAGACTTGATTTCTTGTTGCAAATTGATGATGTCAGGTGATGATGCAAATTGCAATGAAAGAATGGCCTAATGATGGCGAATCTTACCCAAGTTCAGTAATAATCCTTCAGCTGGGTTATACAGAGAGAACAAGAATTCTTTGTTCCAACCAAGTGCCACTGGAGCATGGTATTCAAAAATTTAAGGTTTACCAAATCCATCCATGGAGCATTTTCAGGATTGAAAGAATAGCATAACAAAAATGGATGAATGAATGGAAACATTTAATAAACACTTAAATAAGCTCTAAAATGACAAATTTAAACAAGAAATATGGTCCTTGCCTTCAAAGGACTTATATCCTAATGGGGAAAGCAACAGAGGATAACAAGAGTTGGAAAGGTAAGCATAGCAGAGAGTATGCATAATAACATGACTTAGAGATGTTTGAGAAACAGTTTGATGGTCCCAGTAAGATAAAGTAAAGAGTTCATCAGCCATGTCTCAAGTCCCAAAACTGGAAGTTTGGGTTTGGTGAAATAAAGATAAGGAGGTCAGAGTATATATTTTTGGTTTTGGAGATGTCTAGGAGGAAGTATAGTAGGCCCAGGACCAGGGAATATATGATGGAAATTCATGGAACTGAACAAGATATATCTAAGAGAAACCTAGTATTTGTTCTACCTTCTTTTACTTCAGTCCAATAAGTGTTTATTAAATATGTGTTATGGATCACGCACCATGCAAGGAACTAGGGATTTTTTAATATTAGACTTTTGATTTCATCTGTATAGGAAATGCATGACCTTAGAATTTTGTTAGAAATTTATATCAGACTCACAAGACCAGAATTCATCTTCTGGCTTTTTTATTTTTTAACAATTCAATTTTTTAATTTTAATTTTATTTTTTAATTGGGATTTTTTAGCCTATTTTAAAAATTAGAATTTCCTAATCTTAAACTCTCTAGTGATCTGCAGTTGGAGAAGAGTGAAAATCCTCAGGATCAAATAATAGATAAAATAAGTGATCAGAAATAAGATCAGTTTCTCCCATTTCCCCTTTTACCTCCCTGTCCCAAAGTAAAATATAAACTCCTTAAGAGCAAGACAATTTCATTTTGTCTTTGTTATCTTTCCTCAGTACCTAGTACATAATAGGTGCTTTATAAATGTAAGTTGAGTTGAATAAAATTAACTTTGCCACAGCCAAACTTTACAAATTCTGGATTTGTTAATGACAGTAATGGTTAAAGTTAATTTAGCCACATCCTACATTTTACCCTTGAGGCAAGTGGGTAAATATTACTGAGCTTCTCTTAGGTATGTAATCCTTGACATGGATTGTAGTTTTACAGATGGAAAACCTGATAATCAGGCTGTAAACTCCCTAAGGCAGAGAATTAAGGAATCAGTCCAAGACCATAATGAATGTCAGACTAATTGCTATAATCAGCACTTGAGAGTACCTGGCTTTCATTCTTATTCTCTCATTCTCTCATTCCCTCTCTCCCTCCCTCCCTCCTTCCCTTTCCCTCCATTGCTCTCTCTCTCTCTCTCTCTCTCTCTCTCTTTCTCTCTCTTTCTTTCTCTCTCTCTCACTCTCACTCTCCTTCCTCCCCTTTAAATCCCAATTCCTCTTTATTCCTTTTCCCTTTCTTGCCATTTTCCTCCTAATCTCTTTCCTCAGTCTTCCAACTTGAAATTTACAGAGGCAATGGCCTCTCTATCCTAAAACTCACTCGAAGTCATCAAGCAAAAATGGATAAGTACTTGTTAAAAATTTCATATGGGAGATTCATTTTTGAGTCTGGTCTGTCTGGATTGTATAAGACATTGCTAAATTCTCTATCAACAATAAATACTAAAATTTTAGGATTCTAAATCACAACAAAACCTATTGGGAAATTAATCATCATTTCTTATCATCCATGGCAATATGTTCAGTATTGCTCAAATAGCTAATCCTAATAAAACTGACCATATATTGAAAATTTTAAATGAATCAGAGTTGATTATTTGTGACTCTTAAAGTCAAGCTTTTGCCTTTTACTGCCAGGATCGTGGTCTCCACTGCACTTCTCAAGTCAAGCATAGTGTGGGCAAGAAACCTCTTTTTTGCACTTACATAGATTAACATTTTGAGCAGATTGCTTGGCATAAAACAAATATCTAATAAATGTTTTTTCATCTATCTCTACTTACCTATTTCTTTATCAAGGCAGAGTTCTATGTAAGATATTCAGGGACTAACACAGCAACTGTTTCTATGGACTTACATTTGTTACCTTTAATGTGCAGCCATAAAGTCGGGGAAATTTTTAATGGATTTTTTTTCTTTGAACAGAGATAGTTCTCTACATAAAGGTGAAATCAATAAGCAGAATGACTACAAGATGCTTGTTGACTGACTACAACCACCCAATTAAAACATCACAGCCCACCCCATCCCCAATTTGGCCCTCACCCATGATCTTTCCCTCAGACTACATTTTTCTTCCAAAAGGAATGAAATTATGAGTCATTTCTTTCTATTGGGTAAGAAAAGGATGTTTTCTTACTTCTGATAACAATAAGCAGGCCAGAGATACTCAAGACTTCATGTAATTGTCACTTTCATCTTATGAAGAAACTTCCAGTCATCCTGGCAGAGTGAATAGAGAGCCAACCTTAAACAGATCTGAGTTCAAATTCTTCCACTGATCCTTAGTGACTGGGCAAATCACTTAATAGAAGTTAAGTTCCAGTCCCATTCCTACCCACCACAGTACCACCACCATGGTACAGTGGATAGAGGAATAGACTAGAATCAAGAAGATCTGAAAACAGCCTCAGACTCTTAATAGTTGTGTGCCTTTCCTACCCATAGTTTCCTCATAGCAGGCTTACAGAGTATTGTTGGAAGGATCAAATGACTTAATATTTATAAAGTTCTTTGAAATCTTAATAAAGCACTATGTAAATGATAGCTATTGTCTTTATTATAAATTGACTAATCTACATCAACTGACTTTCCTCCTCTTGCTGTGGTTGTATTGTCCTATTATAATCCCATTTGGGGTTTTCTTGGCAGAAATACTTGGAGTGGTTTGCCGTTTCCTTCTGGAGCGCATTTTATAGATGAGGAAACTGAGGCAGACAGAGTCACACAGCTAATAAGTTTCTAAGACCAAATTTGAATTTTCATCTTTCTGACTCCTACCAGACACTCTATGCCATAGGCTACCTAGTTGCCCCTCAACATCATCTGAGTAAACTCATCTGAGTTTACTCTCCTAGAGTAATAAAATCACATATTGCAAGGTTGAGAGGCCAGAATGCACTCTAGAAAAACAGCCTTTTCAAAATAACACAGAGAGAAGAACCAGAAGAACAAGATATACAGTGATCACAAAAATAAATTAATCAAATAAATAAATGAATGAATATGAATATGATTGTAATGGCTGATCTTGACCCCAGAGATTAGATGACCAAACATAATTCCTTCCTCTCCATGAAGTAATATAACTATGAAATGCTGTTTAAATTGGAAGATATGCTCACTATGGCAATTTATTTGCTTGTTGTTCTTTTAATTTATGATAAAAATAAAGGATTGAATGTCTGTTGACATGAGGGGGCAGGATGGGGTAATGCTTGTTGGAAACTATTATGTTGGAAACAAGAGGGATCTGTAAAACTTCTCCCTCCAAAAATCCTTTTACTAAAAAAAAAAAGTCCCATTAATTTAATTTAAAAGTTTTACTTGTTAGTAAAAGTAAATATCATTGTCAGCTACAACTACTGGAATTTCAAAAAAGCAAATACTTAGGGGCAGAGCCAAGATGGTGGAGCTCAGATACGACTTTCTGTGAGCTCCTCTGATCTTCTCTCAAACCAACAGCAGATTAAGCCTCTGAACTGGTTCTGGAGTGAAAGCTCCCCGAAATATTTGGAGTACAACACATTTCCAGCAAAAGTCACCTTGGAAGAGCTCCAGAGCAGGTCTGTTTCAGTTGGGGAGGGGGGTGGACGGTTTGCCGAGGTCTGACAGCAGGGCACAGTCAGAGCAGGGAGCTGGGACTGGGATGGAACGTGGTATATTCTAAGCACCTGGGAAGTCCCTGGGAGACGCTTGGGCCACTTTGCTCTGCTTGCTTTGGCAGATCTGCCTTTTGTAAAAGGTAGATTGAAAACCACTGAGAACACCCGACTTAGCCCAGAGAACCCAGCACCAGAAATCAATCAGCTGAACTGCCCCAGGGCAAATTGAAGCAGTGCCACTCCTCTGCTTTAAACAGACCTCAAGCTCTAAAAAGTGAATAAGAAACAGAAAAGAACTTTCACCATAGACAGCTTTTATGGAAAGAAAGAAGGGCAGACCTCAGATCCTGAGGTTCCTAAAGCAACTCCAGAGGAATCCACAAAGGGAGACATGAGCTGGTTCCCATTTCACAAGGCTTTCCTGGAAAATTGCATAAAGAATCTCAAAAGAGAGTTAGAAGAAAAATGGGGAAATGAATTGAGATTATTGCAAGAAGGATATAATGCCTTACAAAAGAGATATGAAAAAGACACCAGTTCACTGAAAAACAAAATTGATGAAATGGAAAGAGACACCAACTCACTGAAAAACAAAAATGGTGAAATTGAAAAAGACAACAACTCACTGAAAAACAAAATTGGCAAAATGGAAAAAGACAACAATTCACTGAAAAACAAAATTGGCAAAATGGAAAAAGATAACTCACTAAAAAACAAAATTTGTGAAATGGAAAAAGACAACAATTCACTGAAAAACAAAATTGGTGAAATGGAAAGAGACACCAACTCACTGAAAAACAAAAATGGTCAAATAGAAAAAGACAACAACTCACTGAAAAACAAAATTGGAAAAATGGAAAAAGACAACAACTCACTGAAAAACAAAATTGGCGAGATGGAAAAAGACTGCAATGAACAAAAATATTTAATTGACCAGTTACAAAAGGAGCTTAAAAAGGTAACTGAAGAAAATAATACTTCAAAAATTAGAATTGAACAAATGGAAGTGAATGACTCAATAAGATTTCAAGAATCAGTTGAACAAAAAGAAAAAAATGAAAAAATAGAAGAAAATATGAAATATCTCCTAGGAAAAACAACCGACTTGGAAAACAGATCTAGGAGAGACAGTCTAAGGATTATTGGACTCCCTTAAAGCCATGATGAAAAAAAGAACCTAGATGCTATCTTCCAGGAAATCATGAAAGAAAACTGCCCTGATGTTTTAGAATCAGAAGGCAAAATCGCCATCGAAAGAATTCACCGATCACCTCCTGAAAGAGACCCCAAAATTAAAACCCCAAAGATTATCGTGGCTAAATTTCAGGACTATTGCACCAAGGAAAAGATATTGTGAGCAGCTAGAAAGAAACAATTCAAATGCCGAGGAACTGTAATTAGAATCACACAAGATCTGTCAGCTCCACATTACAGGATCGAAGGGCCTGGAATCAGATATTATGAAAGGTAAAGGAACTTGGATTACAGCCAAGAATAAGCTATCCAGCTAGAATGAGCATTATCTTCCAAGGAAGAAGATGGATATTTAATGATATAGATGAATTTCACCTATTTCTAATAAAAAGACCAGATCTGAACAAAAAATTTGACCTCCAAACACAGAACTCAAGAGAAGCATAAAAAGGTAAAAAAGGAAAGAACTCTTGAGAACTGTATTTCTACTATGGGTATACTTAAAGAATGGGGGTATAATTTGATATTACTTTGATAATATGAAAAAGAAACTAGAGGTGGAAGGGCTATCATACTGGGAAAAAGAGGGAAAGGGTGGTAAAATAAGGTTTAAAAAAGGAGGTAAAAATAAGGTAAAATCTTATGAAGGGGCAAAGAAAACCTAATATAATTGAGGGAAAGAAGCGAGGGGGATGAGCATTGTGTAAATCTTAACTTTCATCAGATTGGGCTCTGAAAGAGTATATCAGACACATTTGGTTTCACAGAGAAACTTGTCCTTCCTTATAGGGAAGTGGGAGAGAAAGGAGAAAAAGAAAGGAATAGACTAATAGAAGGAAAATAGAATTAGGGGAAAGGTGTAAAAAAGGGGGAGGGGCTATAAAGGGGAGAGGCATACCACCACAATGATTTGCATTCAAAAATCATGTAGGCAACATGATCAAACATAAGCTAGAAGAGGAGATAGAGCAGTCTGCTGATCATCCTTCATTCTCTGTATGAGGTATTCAAGAATATCAGAAGACCTACAGGAAGATCTTCAGCACATAGTTATAAAACACAACCTAGCATCATCATCACAGCTAACATTTAAATAGCACTTATTATATGCCAGATACTGTGTTCAGCACTTTAAAACTTTAATATCACTTGAGCCCACAACAACCCTGGGAAATAAGTGCTATAATCATCATTATTTTTCAGATGAAAAAATTGAGACAAATAAAGATTAACTTGACAAGAGTCACAGTTAGGAAGCATCTGAGATAGGATTTGAACTCAGTTCTTCCTAATCCTAGGTCCCAGACTCTATCTACTGTACCACCCAGATACCCAAAACAACAACAGAATGGTTTAAATGTTACATTGTGGTAGGAAGAAGGAAATATAGATAGCTTCCTTTTCAGAAGATCTATATGCATCCTCAATAGAGAAAACAACAATATAGCGATTAACTAGTTCCAAGGACTCAGAAATCTCTTTGGTCTGATCCAAAGTTTTTGAGATTCCTCTATTACCCATGGCTCCCCAAAAAACTGCCCTCCTGGGCAAAGCTGTTAATAGCATGCTTCATAAATATCCTTTTTATATTACAGAGGATAACTTGCCCAGGTGCTTATCATCAGTAATTATTAGTTATATCACTTTTAACACCAAACTGCAAACAGTAGCTGCACCCAGATATAATTAGCAAATAACTGCCAAATGGCTTTGCTGAAGAATTCCAAGCTCTCAGTCTCTTCTCACTTATTTTCTTCTCTCTCCTTTTATTGATCACTTCTCCTGTTTGCCTTCTCCCTTCACTCATCTTCTAATCTGCCCAAGAATCATTTTTCCATTAAAATTATTTTTTGCTTTTTTCCTATGTAAAGTTAGTTTTCAAAATTCATTTTTGTAAGATTTTGAGTTCCAAGTTTTTCTCCCTTCCTCACTTCCCTCCCCCCCAAGACCATAATCTGATATAGACTATACATGTACAATCATGTTAAATATATTTCCACATTAGTCATATTATAAAAGAAGAACCAGAACACAAGGGAAGATTCATGAGAAATAAAAAACAAATAAAAAGTGAAAATTGTATGTTTCGATCTTCATTCAGACTCCATGGTTGGGTTTTTTGTTTGTTTGTTTTTGTTTTGTTTTTTTTTCCTAAATGTAGATAGCATTTTCCATCACAAATCTTTTGGAATTGCCTTGAATCAGTGTATTGCTAAGAACTAAGTCTAATATTGTTGATCATTACACAATATGGCTATTACTATGTACAATGTTCATCTGGTTCTGCTTACTCCATTCAGTTTCAGTTCATGTAAATTTCCAGGTTTTTCTGAAATCCACCTGTTCATCATTTAAAATTAATTTTCTTGGTTTATGGGCATGATGCTAATAGGTCAATATTATTTTCACTGAATTTGAAAGTTTTTCTCTCTGTCCTTTTTAAACCATTTGTTCATCACTAATTTATTAAATACCTATTGCTTAGGAGGCTAAGATTATGAGACACAATACTAGGAAGGGACCTTAGAGAGCATGTAATCCAACTATCTTATTTAATCAATGAAGACATTGAAGTCTAGTAAGGTTAAGTGAAATTTACAAAGATGAATGGTGGAAGTAGCCAAGTTCCTCTACCTTCTAGCCCAGAAACTTTCTTACTTTAAATCATAAATTATGAAGGAAATTCTAAAATCATGCCCTCCTTTTTTTATAAATATACATACATATATTTATAAATATTATTTTATTTTATTTATATTTATTTTATTACTGTTATAATAAATATATATTTATTATTACAAAATTATTTTATAAATATATAAATATCATCTGCTCATTTTATAAATGGGGAAATGAAGGATCAATAAGCGAAAGAGAGAGAAGGAAACAAGCATTTATTAAGCCCCTTATATGTTCCAGGAACTTAACTAAGTGCTTTATAAATGTTATCACATTTGATTCAAAATGGAAGAGAAATTTGTTCATATGCACAGAAAGTAGTAGAATTCGGCACTTGAATCCAAGTCTTCTAATTCCAAGTTTAATACTATTTTCAGATCAACAAGTTCTCTTCCTGATTGACTCCTCTCCCCTTCTCACCCCCGTCTCATTTTATAACTGTCAAAATTTTCTTTGCAGCTAACTTTCTTTAATTTCGCTCCTTCTCACTATAAAGAAAAAGGGAAAGAAAAAAAGGGAAATCCATAGGTAATTGAGGCTCAGTGCTGGGGAATCATCCATTTAATCTTTCAAACTCAATGCAAAATCTTTCATAAATGCCCCAAAGCCAGGAACAAGTACCAATTCATTAATTGTGAGAAGATATCATACATAGCAACGCACCAGGCTTTCAAATAAAATGACTTAAAGTTAATTAAATCTCCAGAGGGGCCACCAAAGTGCCACCCAAAACACAGGAGCTCATTCCAATTAGAATTCTTGGCAGAGTTCAGCCTAATGAGAAAATGTTAAAAGAAACCAGTAGAAGGTAGAGGCTGTCATTTGAGTCACTCAAGTTCTGAAGCATAGGCAGGAATAGCAGAAAGGGTCTTCATATTTGGGTGGATTGGGGGTGGGAGGGGTGGAGTTGCTATTTTCATTCCAAATAGAAATTTAACTTCAAAGGCAAACTGCAAGCTGAAACACCTCATAAATGAAGAACTGCAGAAAGAGTTGTGAAGGATATCATCAGAGAGACATAGAGTTGTAAATGGAATCAGGAAGACCTAACTTCAAATCCAACTTAAACACTCACTAAATGACTCTAGTAAATTAATCTCTATTTGTCTCAGTTTCTTAAACAGCAAAACAGGGATAATTACAATACCTGTATTTCAAGGTTGTTGTATGAATCAGATGAAATAATATTTGTAAAAAGTTTTGTAAACTTAAAGCACTATATAATTGCTAGTTATCATCATTATTGTTTAAGGTGAGGGGAAAACAAGCAAGTCACAGAGCAAATATAGGGATTTACCAATGGATTACCCATGTGCTTCATTGCATTTATTCAAAATATACTCAGTAAGCATATATTATATTCAAAGAACTGGGCTAGGCACTGGAAATACAAGGACAAAAAAAAAAAGAAATAGTTCTTTCCTTCAAGAAGTTCACATTATATAGACAAAATGTTTACATAAAAGATATACATAATGGAAAATTAAAGTGACTTTGGGAGGCCATTATCAGATTCAGTGATACTGGAATCTTTAGACAGATTTCATCAGCAATTATTATCCTTTGTGATCTGACCAACCCATGCCAGTCCCCAGCTATCCTCAGAATTCTGACCCTCCTGGGAAAATACAATTGGTATCTAACTCCCTGGGGAGACACATAAACTCATACAGCTAGGAGAGAAGCCCACTAGTTAGTTCCATTGCCTTATTCATGGGTCACACATAAATATTACATAGCAACAATGGTACAGAACTAGACAGGAAAGAAACAAGCACTTATTAAGCACCTCTTATGGGTCAGGGCAAGTATTTTACAAATATTATCTCATTAGAGTTTTACAACAACATTGTAAGGTAAGTACTATGCTCCCATTTTGCAGCTGAGAAAACTGAAGCAATCAGAGGTTAATTGATTTGCAAGGAGGGTCACATAGCTAGTTCTAGTCTGAAGTTGGATTTGACCTCAAGTTTTCCTAGTTCTTCACTACAGGATCTAGTTCATCTTAACCAGATAGCCAACAGCTGTTTTCTGCTTCCTAAATGATCGATTTGAATATTGTCATCTCTACTGTAGGTGAACTTACTACAACATCTGAGAAAGTCTGATTTTTTTTCTATCTCCCTACTAACAGCTCCCTTGGTTACACGTGATTTATACAGTGACTTTTCTCTGGGGACACATGGCTTTGTTGTTTTCCCTTCTGACTCTTACATCACTGACAATCCCAAGACTTTCTGAAATTCATCTAAAGAACTGTACGGTTTGGGTTATTGATGAAAAATGGTTGGTAAACAAAGTTGATTAAAGAGTATTATTCCTTTCATCAAGTAGTTGAGATTACTGTCTTATTTTGGAAATATATTATTTTAGCTTTCCAATTTTAGTCACTTGTTGTGTACTCCCTTAGACAGTCTAGCAGGTACATTTTTTAACTTTAGCTAATGAAAGTTATGCTTGTTGTATTCTTCCAGGCCTGAATATCAGGATAAATTCTTAAAGGTGCCATCATTTCTCAGTGAAGCTATGCTCCTTATTATCAGGGATGAAAGTAATATACTATATACCATATATAAAGAGAGATATGTATATACAGGCATAAGTATTCATATACTCTTATGTATATGTGCATACATATATATGTGTGTATATGTATATATATGTATATATATATATTAGTGTGTATGTATGTGTTCTTGTTTGTCCCCAATTTGGAAGATTTTTCTGAATCTTGAAAAAATTCCTCCTATCATTTCATTTCAACCAAAAGTATCCTTTCACTTCAGATAATCCTCCTCACATTCCACCTTAGGAACTAGAACTTCTATAAAGTTTTAGACAGGTACAAAAAAATCACCTTTACAAATATAAGATAAAGGAAGTATGTCTAGATGTAAGTTTCAGTGAAAAACACCTTGGGATTTAAATAGACCAAAATTTCAATATGAGTCAATAGTACAATATGGTGGCCAGCAAAGCTAATGTGAATATATTCTACATTAAGAGAGAAATATAATGTCCAAAAATGAAGAAGGGGATGGTTTTGCTGTGATCTGTTGTGTGTTGCATTTTAGGAAGAACACTGACATGCTAGAGAGCACCCAGAAGAGTATAATTGGAATAGTGAGAAACCTATAAATTATGCTATATGAGAAAGATTTTATAGGATGTTTTGTTGAAAGACCACTGAGAAAAGGAAACAGACATTAGAGCTATTTTCTAGTATTTAAAGGACTATTCTATGAAAGTCTAATGAGCTCTGTTCTTGGCACCAGTACTAGGAGCAAAGCTTGGAAGTACAAGAATAGAAGACTTGTACTTGATGTAAGGAAAAACTTCCTAAAAATTAGGCTTTAAAATTATGGCTTCTTAAATATTAGAAATTGACTGCTTCAGGGAATAATGTGTTTCCTGTCTCTCAAGGTTTTTTAACATAAGGATGGTGGCCCCTTGTCTGCTAAAGTATAAAGAGGATTCTTGGTCAACTACAGGTTGGAGAAGATACTGAAATTCTGTGATTTTATGAAGGAAAAAAATCTCAATTTCACTCCTAGCAGTTCATTTTATATGCTGATTAAATATACCAAAAAAGGATTTTGGCACTTTCTAAAGGGACTTATCAGACAAAAAAAGACTAAAAGCCCCAGCAGAGGACCTCTGATAATCATGATTAAACCAAGTGGCTGAATTCTGTCTCTCCTTAATCTTCCCCTTTGATTCTTATGAGTAAAGCATGCTCCAATCTTCTCTGGCTACATCATTCTTAGAGCTATAAATGGTTTATATGCATTAATAAGCAGAAGGCACAAGGGCTTTGTAAAGCAGAAATAGTTCAGCTTTTTTCTGCCCACCTACTTTATACTTAAGAAACTGTAGAGAAAGTATTATCTTTGAGCCAAGAATTTGCTTTAAATAAGCCAACAAGATCAGAGGATCATAGATTTAGAACTAGAAGGGACCTTATAAGCCATCTAGTCTAATCCTTTCATTTTACAGATAAGGAAACTGAGGACCAGAGAGAAAGAAGAAGAGGAAGAGGAAGAAGAGGAGAGGTGGTGAAGATGGTAGTGAGGATGGCAGTAGCTAGCCTTTATATTGTTATATTTATATTTTAATGTTTGCAAAACACTTTACAAATATTATCTCATTTGATCCTCACAACAACCCTGGAAGATAGATGCTGTTATCTACTTTTTAAGCACCTTGCTGGTATTGTAAATAAAGTGCTGGACCTGGTGTCATAATGACTCGAGTTCAAATCTTGCCCCAGAAACTTGACCAGATGTGTGACCTTGAACAAGTCATTTAACCTATTTGCTTCAGTTTCTTCAACTATAAAATGGAGGAAATTATAGCACCCACCTTCCAGGTTTTTGTAAGGGTCTAATGAAATAATATTTGTAAAGCACTCAGCCTGGTGCCTGGCACATAGAAAGAGCTCAATAAATGATAGCTATCATTATTGTTTTACAGATGAGGAAAGTGAGGAAGAAATTAAATGGTTTGCCCAGTATCACACAGCTAGTAAGTGTCTGAAGCAATATTTGAGTTCAGGTCTTTGAGCCTCCAAATTCTATGCCCACCCATTATTTAAAGGCAACTCTCATTTGATCATCAAAAAATCCCATATTAATTAGGCTTCTTGTATGTATGCTAAGTGCTTGAGAGTTGCAAAGAACTATATGGCTATTGAAGAATTTTTTATATAACTGTTTTGCTTTTTAATCTGAAATATTTGCTGGGGACAATTGAATGTTTGGAGAGCTTGTCTTCCCTGTAGCCAGAAGAATGTTGAACTGAGAAATCTAGATTCAAATCTTGGCTCAGACATTTACTAGCTTTGTGGCCATGGGCAAATGAAAAAGACTTGAAACTCAATTTTTCTCTCTAAAAAAAGTATATTTGTAAACGAGAACTGGGAAGAAAGCACTCTGCAAACTTAAACATATTCCATAACTTGGGCTATTATCAGACAAAACTAGTCTGGAGTAAATGTAATAAGGGGTGGATGTGGCCTCCTTTAAATAGTCATCACTGGGAGGAGGAAGCTGCAAAGGGAAGAGTAATTCCCTGGAAACCCATATGATTTTTAATCCTTCAGAATGGGAGGAAGTAAGGATGACATAGGCAAGGGAAGAAGGATCCCAGAGATGAAGCCCCTAAAATGGTAAAGAAGGGAGGGCAGTCAGTAAGGGCAGCTGGAATGATATTATTGATTCCATACAATTTTCTGCCCAGGGCAAATTCTCACCAGTCCTTTCCCAATCAGGGCTCTGCCTATTATAAATTAGGTATTAATTATTTTAATAACAACCATATCAATTATATTAATAATATGATCATTAATAATAACTACTAATGATATAATCAGTATGGCATTGATAACAATGTGATTGTATTAATAATAAATACTTATACATCAATCATATTTTAATTAATATGCAATTAATATAATTTATAGTTATTAAATAGAAGAAATAACAATTTCTTTATTGCTCAGATCTAGGGGAAAAAAAGAAATTCTTTCTCACAATACTGATTTATATTTAGAAAGTCCTTTTAACAAAGGAACTTCTAAACAATGCAGAGGCTTCAAAATCCTTGTGAGATATAATAGATGGAGCCCAAGTCTGAGAGATGATCTGGATTCAAGTTCTGGCTTTATTATTTATAATTAAAATAAAATTAGAAAAGCCCTCAAGCTTTACTGGAGTCTTATTTTTGTTTGGTCACATCTGGTGTACATGATCCTACAAACTTTGTCCCTAAGGTTTTCTTAGCAAATTTTACTGGAGAGATTTGCCATTTTCCCCTCGAATGTGTTCCTATTTTACAGATAAGAAACTGAGGCAAATAGGACCTTGCATAGGGTCACTCAGCTAGCATGATCATGAGGTCAGATTTTAAAATCTTCTTGACTCTAGGCTAATGCTCTATCCATTGCACCAGCTCTCTACGCTCAAGCTAAGTCAACCAGCATTTACGGAGTTATTAGGTGACACACTCTGCGCTAATAAATAATGGGAATACAAGTATGACTAAAAAAGAAATCCCCTGCTTTCAAGAAGCTTACATTCTATTAGGGAAAGACAACACATAAAAAGAAACTTGAAGAGGAGAGGGGAGATCCCTGCATAAAGGGATATTAGTGAAGTCTAGAGAGTTAGAAGCAGAGTAGGGAGAAAATGAAAGTAATCTTCAGGAGGTCCTTCCTTTCTCTTGGCTTCTGCTGCTTTTTCTGTAAAATGAGAGTTTCTGCTAGAGGAATTCTAAGGATCTTTCAGCTCTATCAATGATTCTCACTCTCTTTCCTTGATTGGGGATAACAAGAGCTCCTAATATTGTATAGCAACTCATTAAGGTCAAAGCTGTTAGCTATTATATATATATGTATATGTATATTTACACACATATATAATATATAACTATTAGCTATTATTTAAGGTCAGAGCTATTTTCAACCATTGAAAGTTCTATTTACATTTTTCATTAAAGAGTTTGGATTGGTCATCCAGAAATTGACCTATTGCTAAATAATAGACCACTCACTTTTGGCCAAACCAATGATTCTCTTAGTCCAGGAAACTCCTAATTTTGGTCAACCCTTGCTACCAAGTTGGAATCACAAGGACTTGAACCCTTCTCCTTGATCCTGCTCTATCCATTGACTATAGCATTCTGCTTCTTGCAGCATGAAAATTAATACACTTATTCAAAACTTTGAATCTTGGTCTTCTTAACTCTGAAAATGACTCTATAGCCACTGCATCATGATGCCTCCCTAATAGGGTAATTTCTAAAAGATGAGTTATAGGCAATTTTGTTATGCATAAAAATATCACTGATGTTACTCCTGCTATCTTCAGGTGCAATGTTGCTACTTATTGTAACCTTGTATATATATGCTAATGGAGAGGGATTATCCTCTGGATTAGGGAAGCAGTGCTTCTCTCTGAAGTAGGCTCATGGGAAACTGTATCATCATCTAACTCTATACAGTAATATCATGTGTATAGTATTCATCAAGCCATAAATGCCCAGAAGAAAAACCATCTTCTAAAAGCAGCATGTTTCTCTCTTCTCTGGATCTGGGAGGATGACACAGGAAAAATTATGAGTTGGACAGTGACTGTGTACATCAGAATCCTGGACTGAAGATAATGACTCCCTGTAATGAATTTTTCTGCATCACAAGGAGCTGAATCATAGCTTCAACCACCTTGAATCTAATGGCAAGTTTGATTAGACATACAGCATGCAAACCACTGGCAGAATATCTACTCTCTCTCTCAGATGCAAAAGATATCTGGCAACATACGTTCCTACCTCACTGCCATCCTTCAGCCTTAGTCTTGGTCTGTTAGACCAAGTCTGCATTCATGGATTCACCAGCTCTTTTAGTTGATTCTGTTTATATGTCCTCATTCTGCCCTCTGGGGAAAAGAGTCCCATCTAAAGGTCCTGTATCACTCCCCTTTGGCCACAAAGAGCAGTTCAATAAGAAATCTGGACATTACATTCAGTTTCTATTTATATTAACCCCCCCTTCTTCCCTCTAGGGAAAGGAGTCTTGATACATCCCATATCACTCAACTTGGCCACAAAAAAGCAATTCAATAGGAGACTTCGACATTATATTCAGTTTCCCAATAAACACCCCTGGGAAAGATTGCAGTTCATTCTGGCACCTGGCAAACTCCCAAATGCACTGGGGTGAAGAAGGTTCATTGCACAAGTTGAGGGTTTTCCAGACCACTCATGTGTCATTCTCCCTTTTATTGTCAGGTTTTTCAGATAGCATCATTGCTTGTTAGCATCTCCTCCAGAGCATAGGTCAGGACCAAGGGAAGAAATTCAAACATTTTCATTTGTTCATTCTAACTTAGTTCGTAACCTTCACCTCCATGTAAGGGTTCTAAGAAATAGATCTCATGGCCTATAATGGATAAAATCTAAATAATAATCTCTCCTGCCAAGATTGAATGCCTTTCATACTGACCACTCATAGAACGTTTAACTTCCTTCAAGGCAGTGTGGTACAATGGAAAAAGTATCAGATTAAGATGGAGTTCAAATTCTAGCTCTGCTGATTTCTATGCTTGTGATTTTGGACAAATCATTTTACCCACCAGGACCTCTGTTGTCTCATTTATCAAATTATAGGGTTGAACTAAGTGAACTCTGAAGTGTCTTTCAACTCTAGATCTATGATCCTCCAAAATTTAAACCAGATACTATTTCCCAAACCTATCTTGTTGAATGTATATTTATTTTACTTTATCAAGTATCTATTATGTGCAAAACACAAAACCCTGATCCCATTAATTGTTAGTACCTTCAGTCAAACCTGGAATTTACTTAGTTTATATTTTGTATGGCTTATCTGTATTGATATTGTTTTTCCCCATTTGAATGCAAGCTTCTTGAGGGTAGAGACTGTTTTCCTTTTTTTTCCTTTGTATTCCCAGCATTTAGTGCAATGTATGCTATGTACAAGTGCTTAATAAATATTAGATAAATAAAATAAAGTGCTTAAATAAATATCCTAAAGATCAAAGAAAGAAGAAAAGAAGTCATGTACAAAAAATATTTTACAACAGCTCTTTTGTGGTGACAAAAAAATCCCTAGAAATTAGGAAAGTGTCCATCAAATGGGAAATGACTGGACAAACATGGCATAATAATATAATGGAATAATATGTTGCTTTCAGACATGAACAAAAGGTTGATTTCACATGATGACCAACCATAATTCCAGAGGACTGATTATGAAATATGTTTCCCATCTGCCGACAGAGAAGAAATATTAGACTCAAGTTGTAGAGAGAAACATAGATAAATTTTTAGACCTGGTCAATTGACAGATTTGTTTTGCTTGATAATGCATTTTCGTTAGAGATTTTGTTTTTCCTTTCTTTTTTCTTTTTCAATTTGGAGAAGGGCTGGAGAGAGAAGAAAAATAAATATGTATTAATTCACTCTTTAAATAATTAATACTTTAGGGCTGGAGCAGCTAGGTGGTACAGTGAATAGAGCACCAGCCTTGAAGTCAGGAGAGCCTGAGTTCAAATTTGGCCTCAGACACTTAAAACTTCTCAGCTGTGTGACCCTGGGCAAGTCATTTAATCCCAATTACCTCAGGAAAAAAAAACTTTAGGGCCTTCTAAAATATCCTTGCACTTAGAAATAATCTTGCCTTGGTCTTAAAGGAGTCAGTTTATTTTTCTAATTCCTCCCCTTACGATGTAGCTCAGGATTATCAAGCAAAGTATTTTTGTTTGTTTGTTTTTGCTGAGGTAATTGGAGTTAAGTGACTTGCCCAGGGTCACATAGGTAGGAAGTATTAAGTGTCTGAGGTCAGATTTGAACTCAGGTATTCCTGACTTCAGGGCTGGTGCTCTATCCACTGTGCCACCTAGCTGCCCCTCAACCAACATATTTTCAATTTCCTCATGCCATGGTTAACTGAATTCAACTCCAGAGGTAATCCTACAATTTGAGAGCAGGCACAGGGCTCAGCAGTATTCAAGATCATTCCAATCTAACAAAGTCCCTAGGATCCAGGCCAGACTGCCTTTCTTGAGATCAAGATCTAAAAAACGCCTTACTAAACCGAGTTCTGAATTTACTTACATTCATGGGACAGAACAAAATATCTAAATAGTAATTTCTAAATAAATTATTTGTTTAAAAAAATCTTTGCAATTTATCTTAAGTTCACAGGCCAAAATATTAAATCTAAGTTCAGTAATATTTCAGCTGTTCAGTATGACTGTTCACAAATCTTAAGTAATTTAATTTCACATGTATCACTGTTAGCATCACATCGAAAGAACTTTTGACTGAAAATCCCCACAAACCAGAGTAGCTGAGATTTATTTTCCAAGTGACTGTATACTCAATTTCTTCTGACCTTATGAGGACTTTTAGATTAATTATCAGCAAAACTTCATTCTACAGTAGCAAGGAAACTATTAGATTCAGTGTGTCTAATAATGAAGACCATCATTTCTGCTGAGATATTTACTCAGATTTTACTCTGGTCTGCTCATTCCATATAAATAATTGTTAAAGAACATGTTCAGAGAAATTAGTAATCAGAAAACATTCTGGTTTGTTCCTTTAGCCTAAATTCATCATCTTCACCTCCATGTAAATGTTCTAGGGAATAGATCTCATGTCCTAAAATGGATAAAATCAAAATAATAAAAGCAAAACCAAGTTAATGGCTGATTGTAAGCATGGTATTATAAATCAATCAACAAGCATTTGTTAAATTCTCAGTATTTGCCAAACATTTCAGTAGCTGCTGGGGACACAAATACAAAACTAAAATCGTTCCTATCCTTAAGCAACTTGCATTCTATTAAGGGATATGACATATAAAATAAAATTATTAATATATTTACATATTTATATACATCATTATAAGGGTGAGGGGAGGGAAGAACTAACAAGTATTAGGGTTAGATAATTATAAAATCTTAATAGTATTACCACAAAAAATCTGATATTTATTCCTATTTCTTACTTTTACTTAGACTAGAATTTTAGTCCATTTTGAAGGTGGCTGTTTTTTTTATCCTAGTATTACAATGGGGAGGGAGAGGCAGATAAGACCCAATCCCTTTATGGAAAGGTGATCACTTCTTCAGCATCCTATTTCCAATAGAGGTATTGAAATGGAATCATATCTATCTACCATACCTCAAGTATTTCACATCTAGGGATACAATATTCTCTTTAAGGGGTTCAGAATAAAAGGCATTCTCCCTGGTCTTTCTAAAGGGAAGGGTTATTGTTTGTTCTCATCAGTTTAACTCCCTTCTACCAAACACTGCTTACTCAAACAACCATCACAGAGAGCTAATAAATCTCTTTATCAAAGCAGGCAGTAAACAAAAATTGAGTGTTGAACAGATGAAAGTAGACAAATATATACACAAGAATAAGTGAGCTTTTCAGGAGAGAGATAGGATCTTAGCTTAACAAAGGAGAGAGAACAATCTTGGGGGTAAAGAGAAAGTCTGTTCTTAGCAGTCCTTAGATTGTAGATACTAGAAATTAAGGGACATATTGAGGGCTTCTCCATATCTGCAATGGCAACAAATGATCTTGTCCAACATTCAAAATTTCTCATTGGCCACTCAAAGTTCTCTTAAAAATCCTTTGCCTCTTTCCCTGGGCTCCCTAAATTCAAAGAAATGTCTTGTCTACTGTAGGCATTACCTGATAGTCAATCAGGAGTCAGATCTTTACTGATCCCCATCTCCTACACTGCTCTATGACATATCTCAGGAAACAGTTCTAGGCTTGGGGCAGGAATTGTATTACATTAGGATATACCAATTATACTTTGAGAGTTAGGATGACATACAACTTCTCAGCTTATTATGTCCCAAACATGACAACTGGAGAGTTCCCCATGACTGACCATCCATGTCATGTCAAGGCATATATATGCATTTCAGATTTTAATTTGACTAAATCCACATAGAACATGGAAATATTCATATTGCTGCTGGAGAATTAAGCATGCTGGAATTCTGGTGCATACTAGACCCTAAGGAGGAGAGATTATGGGAAAATAGCTCCAGGCTATTGGGAGAAAAGAAAAAGAAATGGAAGACTTTGGCTGACCTTTTGATTTAAGAAAAGGAAAAGCTCATTCCTTAAAATGATCAGTAGCATCTATTTAAAACCATCGGCAAGCATCATATGTAATGGAGACAAACTAAAACCATTCCCAATAAGATCAGGAGTGAAACAAGGCTGCCCACTGTCACCATTACTATTTAATATTGTATTAGAAATGTGAGCTTTAGCAATAAGAGAAGAAAAAGAGATAAAAGGAATTAGAGTAGGTAATGAAGAAACCAAATTATCACTCTTTGCAGATGACATGATGGTATACTTAGAGAACCCTAGAG
>JAJPUD010000459.1:608930-642714 GCA_023553655.1 Myrmecobius fasciatus | reverse complement strand
CAAGTTGTGCATACCCTTTGACCCAGCAGCATTTCTATTGGGCTTATATCCCAAAGAAATCATAAAGGAAGGAAAAGGCCCCACATGTGCAAGAATGTTTGTGGCAGCCCTTTTTGTAGTGGCTAGAAACTGGAAATTGAATAGATGCCCTTCAATTGGAGAATGGCTGAATAAATTATGGTATATGAATATTATGGAATATTATTGTTCTGTAAAAAATGACCAGCAAGATGATTTCAGAGAGGCCTGGAGAGACTTACATGAACTGATGCTGAGTGAAATGAGCAGAACCAGGAGATCATTATACACGGCAACAACAGTACTATATGACGATCAATTCTGATGGACATGGCTCTCTTCAACAATGAAATGTTTCAAACCACCTCCAATTGTTCACTGAAGAAAGCCATATACACCCAGAGAGAGGGATGCGAAATGTGGACCACAACATAACATTCTCATACTCCTTGATTGATGTTTGCTTACATTGTGTTTCCTTTATCTGATATATTGTTTGTGTAGATAAGATTTTTCTTGCACAACAATGATAAGTTTGGAAATATGTATACATATATTCGATTTGCCAATATTTTAACATAATTAACATGTAGTGGATATCCTGCCATCTAGGGGAGGGGTGGGGAGTTGGGAGGAAAATTTGTAACGGAAAGCTATGTAAGGGTTATTGTTGAAGAATTACCCACACATATGTTATGCAAATAAAATAAAATTATAAAAAAGGCAAATAATGAGCCTCTGAACTCCAGAAAAACTCAGAACCTGTTCATGCTTATCCCAACACAGGAAGTCAATTAGCAGCACTGGTCCAGGGCATCTAAAGCAGCTATCACCCATTTTCCTTAAAAGCAGACTACAATCTTTTTTAAAAAATGAGCAAAAAAGCAAAGGACCATAAAATAATCTGATCATAGATATCTTTTAGGAAGAAAAAGAAGAACAGACTTCAAACCCTGAGGATCCTTGAAGGCAAATAATCTCCAGAGGAAGCCCCAAAAGGTGATATGTGTTGGTCCCCAGTTCACAAGTCTCTCTTGGAAGAATTAAAAAAGGATCTTAAAAAAAGAGAAGAAAATCGGGAAAGAAAATTAGAACTTTGCAAGAGAGCTTGAAAAAAGAAAAAAACAAATTATCTGAAGAAAGCTCCTTAAAAAATAGACTTGATGAAATGGAAAAATCATATAACTCCTTACAAAATAGATATGAAAAAGAAGCCAATTAATTGAAAAACAGATTTTGTGAAATGGAAAAAAATGCAATGAAAAAACACCTAGTTTAAAAGTTCAATTAGCCAAATGCAAAAGGAGATTCAAAAGCAAACTTAAGAAAATAATTCACTAAGAATTAGAATTGAACAAATGGAAGTGAATGACACAAAGATACTTCAAGAATCAGTCAAACAAAACCCCCAAAATGAAAAAATAGAAAAAAAAAATGTAAAATACTTCATTGGAAAAACAACTGACCTGGAAAATAGATCTAGGAGAGACAATCTAAGAATTATTGGACTTCCTGAAAGCCATGAGGAAAAAAAGAGCCTAGACATTATCTTTCAGGAAATCATCAAGGAAAACTGCCCTGATATCCTAGAAGCAGAGAGTAAAATAGCCATTGAAAGAATTCATGGATCACCTCCTGCAAGAGACCCCAAAATGAAAACTCCAAGGAATATCATAGCTAAATTTCAGAATTATCAAATCAAGGAGAAAATATTGCAAGTAGACAGAAGGAAACAATTTAAATATTAAGGAGCCACAATTAGGATTACCAAAGACCTAGCAGCTTCCACTTTAAAGGATTGAAGGGCATGGAATCTGATATTCCAAAAAGGTAAGAGAACTTGGATTGTGGTCAAGAATCAACTACCTAGCAACACTGAGCATTATCTTTCAAGGAAAAGGATGGACATTCAATGACACATTGTATTTCATTTATTTCTGATGAAAAGACCAGAGCTAAATAGAAAATTTGATCTTCAAATACAGAACTCAAGAGAAGCATAAAAAGATTAAAAAGGAAAGAAAAAACAAGTTTCTTTGCAAAGTTAAAGAGCTTATATCCCTATATGGGAAGATGATATGTTTAATTCTTAAGATCTGTATCTCTATTCTGGATATTCTTAGAGGGTGCCAATAGAGCTTGATTTTATTGTGATGATATAAAAAAGAAACTAGAGGAGGAAAGGTAATTCTACTAGAAAAAGAGGGAAATGGAGTTAAAATGGGGTAAATTACATCTCATAAAGAAACAAAAAAAAGATCTATTACAATTGAGGGAAAGAATGGAGGGGATGAGCATTATGTGAATCTTACTCTCATAAGATTTGGCTCAAAGAGAGAGCATCAAACACATTTAGCTTCACAGAGAAGCTTGTCTCACTCTATAGGGAAGTAGGCTGAGAAAGGGGAAAAGAAAAGGGAGAGACTAATAGAAGGGAAAACAGAAATAGAAGGGGAAAAGTATAAGAAAGGGGGAGGTGCTGAAAAACAGAAGGGTTATTTGAGGGAGAGGTTTAGTCAGGAACAAAATACTTTCCCTCCTTTTAAGGAGGTAAAGGGGAAAAGGAAAGAGAAAAATATAACTGGTGGAAAACAAGATAGCAGAAAATAAAATGGAATGAATCAAATGGAAGTGGATACCAGACTGGATTAAAAGCCAGAATCCTACAATTTGTTGTTTACAAGAAACACATTTAAAGTAGAGTGATACATTCAGAGTAAAGGTAATAGAGCAGAATCTATTATGCTTCAGCTTAAATTTTAAAAAAAAAAAGCAGGGGTAGCAATCCTGATCTCAGATCAAGCAAAAGCAAAAAGAGATCTAATTAAAGGAGATAAGGATGGAAAGCACATCCTATTAAAAGGTATCATAGATAATGAAGTAATATCAATACTGAACATATATGCACCAAGTGGTATAGCATCCAAATTCCTAGAGGAGAAGTTAAGAGAGCTACAAGAAGAATTAGACAGGAAAACTATACTAGTGAAGGATTTCAACCTTGCTCTCTCAGAACTAGATAAATTGAACCACAAAATAAATAAGAAAGAAGTTAAGGAAGTAAATACAATACTAGAAAAGTTAGGTATGATAGACCTTTGGAGAAAATTGGTTAGAAACAGAAATGAATACACTTTTTCCTTGGCAGTACATGGAACCTCTAAAAACATATATTAGGACATAGAAACTTCAAAATCAAATGCAGAAAGGTAGAAATAACAAGTGCATTTTTTCAGATCATGATGCAATAAAAATTACATGCAATAAAAGGCCATAGGAAAATCAACCAAAAATGAATTGGAAACTAAGTAATCTAATCCTAAAGAATGAGTGGCTGAAACAAATCATAGATACAATCAATAATTAGATCCAAGAGAATGACATCAATGAGAAAACATACCAAAATTTATGGGGTGCAGCCAAAGCAGTTATTAGGGGAAATTTTATATCTCTATTTGCTTGTTTGCATAAAATAGAGAAAGAAATCAATGAATTGGGCTTATAACTAAAAAGCTAGAAAAAGAACAAATTTAAAACCCTCAATTAGATACCAAATTTGAAATTCTGGGAATAAAAGGGAAAATTAATAAAACTGAAAGTAAGAAAACTACTGAAAGAATAAACACAACTAAGAGTTGGTTTTATGAAAAAACCAACAAAATAGATAAACTTTTAATTAATTTCATTAGAAAAAAGGAAAGAAGAAAATCATATTGTTAGCCTCAAAAATGAAAAGGGAGAACTTTCCACCAATGAAGAGGAAATTAGAGCAATGATTAGGAGTTATTTTACCCAACTATGTCAATAAATCTGATAATCTAAGTGAAATGGATGAATACTTACAAAAACATAGATTAACAGAGGAGGAAATTAATTAAATAGTCCAATTCTAGAAAAAGAAATTGAATAACCTATTAATCAACTCCCTAAGAAAAAATCTCCAGGGCCAAATGGATTTACATGTGAATTCTATCAAACATTTAAAAACAATTAATTCCAATACAGTACAAACTATTAAAAAAAATAGGGAAAGTAGGAGTTCTATCAAATTCCTTTTAGGACACAGATATAGTGCTGATACTAAAACCTGGTAGGGTTAAAACAGAGAAAGAAAATTATACACCAATTTCCCTAAAGAATATTGATGGCAAAAATCTTAAATAAAATATTAGCAGAGATTACAGCAAGTTATCTGCAGGATAATACACCATGACCAAGTAGAATTTATACCAGGAATGCAGGGCTGGTTCAATATTAGAAAAACTATTAGCATAATTGACTATATCAATAACCAAACTAACAAAAATCACAATTATCTCAATAGATGAAGAAAAAGCCTTTGACAAGATCCAACACCCACTCCTATTAAAAATACTAGAGAGTATAAGAATAAATGGATTTTTCCTTAAAATGATCAGTAGCATCTATTTAAAACCATGAGCAAGCAACATATGTAATGGAGACAAACTAGAACTATTCCAAATAAGATCGGGGTGAAACAAGATTGCCTTCTATTACCATTACTGTCCAATATTGTATTACAAATATTAGCTTTGGCATTAAGAGAAGGAAAAGAGATTAAAGGAATTAGAGTAGGTAATGAGGAAACCAAATTATCACTCTTTGCAGATGATATGATGGTATACTTAGAGAATCAACTCCAAAACTACTAGAAACAGTTCACAATTTTAGCAAAGTTGCAGGATACACAATAAAACCACACACATCATCAGCATCTTTATATATTACCAACAAAGTCCAGCAGCAAGAGACACAAAGAGAAATTCCATTTGAAATAATTGTAGATTATATAAAATATTTGGGAAATCTATCTGGCAAGGCAAATGCAGGAACTATATGAACACCAGTACAAAACACTTTCCACATAAATTAAATCAGATCTAATCAACTGGAAAAATATCAACTGCTCATGGGTAGACTGAGTGAATATAATAAAAATGATAATACTACCTAAATTAATCTATTTATTCAGTGCCATATCAAACTCCCAAGAAATTATTTTACTTATCTAAAAAAATAATAACAAAGTTCATCTGGAAGAAAAAAAGATCAAGAATTTCAAAGGGAATTAATGAAAAAATGCAAATGAAGGTGACTTAGCTATACCATACCTAAAACTGTATTATAAAGCAGCAGTCATCAAAACTATTTGGTACTGGCTGAGAAATACAGTAGTCGATCAGTGGAATAGGTTAGGTTCACAGGACAAAATAGTCAATGACTATAATAATCTAGTGTTTGACAAACCCAAAGACCCTAGCTTCAGAGCTAAGAACTCACTATTTGACAAAAACTTCTGGGAAAATTGTAGATTAGTATGGCAGAAACTAAGTATAGACCCATATCTAACACAATATACCAAGATAAGGTTGAAATGGGATCACAATTTAGACATAAAGAGCAATATTATAAGCAAAGTAGAAAAACAAAGGATAGTTTACCTTTCAGATTTGGGGAGAAGGAAGGAATTTGTGTCCAAAGAAGAAATGGAGTACATTATTGAGCACAAATAGATAATTTTGATTATATTAGGTTAAAAATTTTTTGTACAAACAAAACCAATGCAGACAAGATTAGAAAGGAAGCAATAAATGGGGAAAACATTTTTATATTGAAAGGTTCTGATAAAGGCCTCATTTCTAAAATATGTAGATAATTGACTCAAATTTGTGAGAATTCAAGACATTCTCCAATTAATCCATCATCAAGGGATATGAATAAATAATTTTCAGATGAAGAAATTGAAACCATTTCTAGTCATATGAAAAAGTGCTCTGAATCACTGTTGATCAGAGAAATTAAGACAAATCTGAGATACCTGCACAGCTCTCAGATTGGATAAGATGACAGAAAAAGATGATGGTGAATGTTGGATGGGTGGCTAAGGCCAGTTCCAATGATCGTGGGATGAAGACTTCCATCTATATCCAGAGAGAGGACTTTAGGAACTGAGTATGGATAACAACATAGCATTCTCATTCTTATTGTTATTGCTTACTTGCATTTTGTTTCTTTCTCATTTTTTTTTCCTTTTGATCTAATTTTTTTTGTGCAGCACGATAATTTTATAAATAGGTATATGCAGATATATCTAAAAATACATATATTATATATATATTGGTTTTAACATATATTTTAACATGTTTAACATATACTAGATTATTTGCCATCTAGGGGAGGGAGTGGGAGAAGGGGGGGAATTTGGAACACAAGGGATTGAATGGATCAATGTTGAAAAATTACCCATGCATATGTTTTGAAAAAAATAAAGTAAAAATGATATTACAATGAGGGGCTAAGTGATATCATGTTACCTTTGGACAGAGAAACTATTTCTATATCCAAACCAAATCTAATCTTGGGCAAGCTATTCAAAGAATTCATGCCCCATCCAATATGTGCAGAATATAATAGCTACTCAGTTAGCACAATCTCATTATCAGCAATGTCCTTCAGGAAGCTGAACCTGTAAAATCAGGACTTTCAAAAAATCTAGTGGATCTCCCAAAATCATTGGTTATTAATAATTAAATCATTTCTTTGACAAAGTAATATGAATAAGGATCACTAGCATCTAAAGGATTAGAAAAAGGCTTCATTTAGGAGGCTGTAAGTAAAATTTGTACCAATATACAAATTTAAAATGTCAGCATTGATGCTCAGTCATCCAAAAGAAGATCACTAGCATGCCATAATAGTTGATATGAGAAAGACCTGACTTTGAATTCTGTCTAATGTTTACTTGCTATATAACAATGAGTAAATCTTTTAAAATCTCTGAATCTCTTGCAACTAAGAATTATCATCTAAATTATATCAGTGCTGTACTGATAGAATCTCAGACTTTGAAAAATTGACCAGCATTTCTGGACTACAATTTGGGAATCTAGATTAAAATATCAGCTCAGAAATTTACCAGCAGTATCATAAGAAAATTCTGTGAGTACCTCAAATTCAACATATCTAAAGCAGAACTCATTCTCTTCTCATCCCAAACATGCAATTATCCTGAATTTAGCTATTTCTCTCAAGGGTGCCATCTCCTTGCTATTCTCCAGGTTCCAAAACTCAGTATTATCTGAAACTACCTTCACTCACCCCACATATCCAATCAATCACTCACCTAATCTTGTTGATTTTACCATCAACAACATTCATCACTTTTCTTACATACAGCCACTACCACTAATCTAAACAATTAAAGGAGCCTCCTAATTGATCTACCTGCCTCAAGACTCTTCCCATAGTAATCCATCATCTTCCACCATTGTTAGAAAGATCTTCCCAGATCATGGGTCTAGCTATATCAGTTTCCTCATCAACAAACATCAGTGGCTAGGCATTTGAAGTTCTTCACAACTTGACCTCAGGCAACCTTTCTAGCCTTATTTTGCATTACTCCCCTTCACATACTCTATGATATAATCATACTGGTTCTCTTGCTGTTACACAGAACATTCTATTTCCTTTCTCCATGATATGGCATAGCTATATCCCAATGCCTGGAATGCATATCTTCACTTCTAACTTTTAGATCCTGTTTCCTTCAAAGTTCAACTGAAACATCATCTTTACATAAAATCCTTCCTTGTTCTTCTAGCTACTAAACTTCCCAACTTAAAAAAACCATTGTACCAATGTATCTATTTGCATATATTTGCACATATGTAAATGATGATTTTTCCCTACAGATTGTGATATCCTTGAGAACAGAGAGTATTTTATTTTGTCTTTGTATTCCCAGTGCCTAGGTAGCATATGCTTAATTCATTCTTGATTGATTGATTTAAGTAAATTAACATCTCATTTCCTCAACTGCAAAATGGGAATGCTAACATCTGCACTATCATCAAACTGTAGTCCACAAAGTTCTTTGAAATGTTTAATGTATTGTATAAATGGGAATCATTGATATTTATATTAGTTTCTATCAGCCTGAAATGGGACCCCATGCCATCCAAAATATGAACTGGCTCCCCTCTGTCAGAGACAATGATGGAGAGAAAGAGAAAATATAAAAATGTGGAATTATGTCTTGAGCTACTTGATTTTTTTCATGTATTTTTGGAGATAATATGTAAATTCACTTGCAAAAGATCATGAAATATTTCAAGCTATACCACTTTCCAAAGCATTGAAAAATAGGGTTGGTAGAAAAATCAACAGAAAGTTGTGTGTGAGACTGAATTACTTATCCTAAGAGCACTGATAGGCCGATTTGAAAGATGAACAACAAATAGGCAAAAAATCAAATCAATTTTCCAGCATTCTTATGATGATCTAGCCTAATCATCAGCAAGAATGAGGCTACCAAATTTGGATTCTGTCACTCAAGGAACCAATTGCTGCCTGAGAAAATAGAAATGGCCCTTAAGAAGATGAAATTGGAAAGAAGCCCAAAGGACTAGACTAGGAACACATAAAAGAAATTCATGCCAGAAGGACACAATTTTGAAAACACTAAGGGATTAATTAATTTTCAATATTTTTCAACAAGGAAAGATGTAAATAAGTGGGGGAAAACATTTATTAAATTCTTACTTTGTACCAAGCATTATGCCAAATAAAAAACAAAAATAATCTCTGACCTCAAAGACCTTACATTTTAATACAAGGAGAAAGCATAAATAAAAGAATAATGGCCAGGACAGGAAACTGTGGTGTGGAAAATTACAAGGTTGGTAAATAAATTATACAAAAGTAGAAAATTATTGGAAAAAGTATAGATTATTATCATTAGAATTCAAGTAACTACTGATATATATATACATATATACATATGTATAAATATGTATGTGTGCATATATATGTCTATATATATCCCACTCACATTAATGAGTAGGTCACCAAAGAGCAATTATTTTATCCTTCAATATTCTTGGAGTAATCATGAAGGGTAAGCAAAAATTCCCCTTATTTATCATGATCTCCTTATCTGCTTCCCAATAATCAGCCAGTCCCACAATTAGATGGAAGGCCCATCAGGAAAATGAATTTAAGCTTAGAAAGAACATGTGGCAAAGAATAGCTTATAGTTGTTGGCTATTGGAAATCCTGTTTTACCTTCACTGAGTTTTCATGAAGTTCCCCTTAGGAGAAGCTCTCTGCTGAGCTACAAGGGTTGATGCATTTATAGAATCCTAAAGTTGTGTTTTCTTGACAAGTCTAGTTTATTCTCAGCATATCTTTTATTTCTTGATGTGTATGCTATCGCTCACCAATGCTCCAGGGACATTACTTCAACCAACATTAATGGGAATTCCAGATATCCAGACATTTTGAAATACACAAGATATTCACCTAGTCAGTGGAGGTTGGAGTAGGTAATAGAAGGTCTGCTCTGGGCTCAATCTCCCTATTCCACTCCCTAACTTTGTATTTTTATTCTACAAGAACAAAGTTCTGCCTGAAAAAAAGCATTCCCAATCCTAGAAACTCCCAAAGCAATTGCAAGAATATTAGCTTCCAAACTGACAGGATGTACTACATTTATGTCCAAATGTGTGTCTGAGGAGCCAAGATGGCGGAGTGAAAATGTGACTCTCTGCGTCTCCTCCGATCTTCTCTCAAATCAACAATAAAATAAGCCTCTGAACTGATCTTCAAGTCAATGAATTCAGAAATATTTGGACACTGCTTGCTGATATCTCTGAAGAAATTCACATCAGGTTTGTCTAACTCAGACAGAGGGATAAACAGAGGACTCCGGTGTAGGCCAGAAGTGAGGGTGGGACTCAGCTCATTGTGGCAAAAACTCCAAACTCCAAACTCCAAACACCTGGAGTGTATATGAGGCACTCGGGACACTCTGCCTGGATTGGGGGCAGGTGTTCTGGCAGACTTGCCTTGTTTAAGGAGTAATTTGGCCTTAGTCCTAGCCCCCACCTGCCCAGCACCTTAAATTAATTCGCCAAATTACCCCAGGGCAAAGAGCTTTAGCCACCGTTTTTCCAAACCTTAAAGAAACATACACACTGTCTAAAAAAAATGAAGAAGCAAAAGAGAGCTCTCACTATAGACAGCTTTTATCGAGATAGAGAAGGGCTGACCCCAGATCCTGAGGTTCCTTTAGACAAAACTTCAGAGGATGTTATTAAGGGCCATCATTGGTCCCCTTTTCAAAAGGCCTTTCTGGAAGATTGCATACAGAATCTCAAAAGAGAGATGGAGGATAAATGGGAAAATAAACTGAAGTCAGTGCAAGAAGCCCTGCAAAAGAGACATGATAAAGACACCAATTTATTGAAAAATAAAATTAGTGAAGTGGAAAAAGAGTGCAATGAACAAATTGGCCAGTTACAAAAGGAGCTTAAAAAGGTAACTGAAGAAAACAACACTTTAAAAATAAGAATTGAACAAATGCAAGTGGATGACTCAATAAGACTTCAAGAATCAGTCAAACAAAAACAAAAAAATGAAAAATTAGAAGAAAATATGAAATATCTCCTAGGAAAAACAACTGACTTGGAAAATAGATCTAGGAGAGACAATCTAAGGATGATCGGACTTCCTGAAAGTCATGATGAAAAAAAGAATCTGAACACTATCTTCCAGGAAATCCTGAAAGAAAACTGCCCTGAGATTGTAGAATCAGAAGGCAAAATCGCCATCGAAAAAATTCACCGATCACCTCCTGAAAGAGACCCCAAAATTAAAACCCCAAGGAATATCGTGGCTAAATTTCAGGACTATCGCACCAAGGAAAAGATTCTGCTAGCAGCTAGAAAGAAACAATTCAAATACCGAGGATCAATAATTAGAATCACACAGGATCTGTCAGCCTCCATATTGAAGGATCGAAGGGCCTGGAATCAGATATTCCAAAAGGGAAAGGAACTTGGATTACAGCCAAGAATAACCTATCCAGCTAGAATGAAGATTATCCTCCAGGGAAGAATATGGTCATTTAATGATATAGGTAAATTTCACCTATTTCTAATGAAAAGACCAGATCTGAAGAAAAAATTCAACCTCCAAACACAGAACTCAAGAGAAGCATAAAAAGGTAAAAAGGAAAGGTCTCTTCTCTTGAGAACTTTATTTCTACTATGGGAATATTTAAAGTTTGGGATAAAATTAACTAGATATTACTTTGATAATATGAAAAAGAAAACTAGAGGGGGAAAGGTTGTCATACTGGAGAAAAGAGGGAAAAAGTGGTAAAATAAGATCTAAAAAAGGAGGTAAAAACAAGGTAAAATCTCTTGAAGAGGCAAAGAAAACCTCATCTAATTGAGAGAAAGAGGGGAGGGAGATGAGCATTGTGTAAATCTTACTCTCATCAGGTTGGGCTCTAAAAGTGTATATCAGACACTTGATTTCACATAGAAACTTGTTTGTTGCTAGAGGGAAGTGGGAGGGAAAGGAGGAAAAGAAAGGGATAAACTAATAGAAGGGAAAATAGAAGAATCGTGGAAAGGAGTAAAAACAGGGGGAGGAGATCCAAAGGATAGAGTATTGTTTGGGGGAGGGGGTCATCAAATGTGTGTCTGATTCAGTCATTCACAAAAATTTTTTCTCATATGTTATTTGCTTCAGTATTATGACTCAAATACTTCATCTCTCCCACACTTTTTAATAATTTCTTTCCACCTAATTAATATGTTTGGTCAATTTATTTAATAGATATATCTAGGATTTGCTTATGTCAAATATAAACTTTTGGTTTATTGAGTAAATCAAGAAGCCTAGGCCTTGTGTAATTATTTGGGTTGGTATGGACTTCCAACTTCACAAAATTCCACAAACGGAATACTCTAATGAGAAGCAGTGAGCCCAGAATAAACTTTCCTGTAAGGGGAAAGGCAGAGAATAACCATTTATACTATATGCCAAACATTGTGCTAAACATTTTATAAACATTATCTCATTATCTCATATCCTTCAGAACAACCCTGAGAAGTAGGTGATATTGTTATGCTCATTTTATATTTGGGGAAACTGAACCAAACATATATTAGTTGACTTGCACAGTATCACATAGTTTATAAATGTCTGAGATTACATTTGAATTCAGGTCTCCCTGATTCCAAGTTCAGAACTCTATTCACTGTGCCATGTAGTTGCCTAAACTTCATTCAATAGTCATCTGATTACAAATATCAAAACAAACATAAAATGGAGACATATGAATAAAAATAGTATGCATCTCCATTATGGGATATTCTTATATAGAACCTAACTGGATGAGGGATTCCCATTGGGAATTAGGTCCTCCTGATAACCAGTGAGGGACACTGTTGTTTTTGAATTAAGCATCAGGATGCCACAAAGATCCTTCTCAATGACATTCACAACCACTTTAAAAAGAATCTGGCTTAAAAATCCAGAAAACACATGCAGAAAAATGAAAAACAAAAACAAAGCAATGAAGACTATTACCCAAATGAAATGCACCTAGGTAGAGAACCCATGGACTAAGAGAGCCAAGGCAAATAGTCAATGAACTGAATGCAGTACTGATTAGGATAAACATCATAAGAGTTCAGACTTAGACTTATAGGCCATCATCTCCTCATTTTGTAGATGGAGAAATTGAAATAGAGACATTAATGACTTGTCCACGTCCCTTAGCTGCTAAGTGTCTAAGGCAGGATTTGGATACAGATATTTTTTACTCCAAGTTCAGTTTTCTTTGGATGACACCATTCTGTAGTATCTCAATAATTATAACCTGTGCCTTAATTCAAAACTTCAGATGAGTTAACTGTCTTTGGATGTCCTAGGCAAGTAAGATAAATTGCATGTGAGTGAAAGATTTGTGCTGATGGAAGGACTTTCCTTACAAAGACTTTCCCATTCTAATGAAATTACATGATCAGACCATTGTATCTGACTCCAAGTCATGAAACACCATTAGCTCAGAAAATGAAATGATGAGTTTAAGCAGGATGTGATATATTGCCAGGGAAGAGTTGTATGCAAGTGTATGCTTACTCTTCACCTAGAAAAATAAGAAGAGAAAAGGTGAGTCAATTATTTTTTTTGCCATTTTTTATTAAAGCTTTTTATTTGTATAACATATGTATGGGTAGTTCCCCAGCATTGATCTTTACAAAGCTTTCCATTACAAATTTTACCCCTAGTCCTCTCCCCTCCCCTAGATGGCAGGAAGTCCACTACATGTTAATAATGTAATAATAGTTGACAAGTTGTGCAAGAAAAATCCTATCTACAAGAAAAAAAAGAAAATCAGAGAAAGGCAACACAATGCAAGCAAACCTCAGTAGAGAGCATGAAAATGTTATGTTGTGGTCCATATTTCATATCCCTCTCTCTGGGTGTATATGGTCTTCTTCAGTGAACAATTGGAACTGGTTTGAGACAATTCTTTGTTGCAGAGAGTCATGTCCATCAGAATTGATCATCATGTAATATTGTTGTTGCTGTGCATAATGATCTGGTTCTGCTCGTTTCACTCAGCATCAGTTCATGCAAGTCTCTCCAGGCCTCTCTGAAATCGTCCTGCTGGTCGTTTCTTACAGAGCAATAATATTCCATAACATTCATATACCATAATTTGTTCAGCCACTCTCCAATTGATGGGCATCCCTTCACTTTCCAGTTTCTAGCCACTACACAAAGGGCTGCCACAAACATTCTTGCACATGTGGGTCCCTTTCCCTCCTCTAAGATCTCTTTGGGATATAGGCCCAATAGAAACACTGCTGGGTCATAGGGTATGCACAGTTTGATAACTTTTTGAGCATAGCTCCAAATTGCTCTCCAGAATGGTTGGATCCATTCACAGTTCCACCAACAATGTATTAGTGTCCCAGTTTTCCCACATCCCCTCCAACATTCCTCGTTATCTTTTCCTGCCATTTTAGCTAATCTGACAGGTGTGTAGTGGTACCTCAGAGTTGTCTTAATTTGCATTTCTCTGATCAATAGTGATTTGGAGCAACTTTTCATATGACTAGAGATGGTTTTAATTTCATCATCTGAAAATTGTCTGTTCATATCCCTTGACCACTTATCTATTGAAGAGTGGCTTGAATTCTTATATATGTGAGACAATTCTCTATATATTTTAGAAATGAGGCCTTTATCAGAACCATTAAATATAAAGATGATTTCCCAATTTGATGCTTTCCTCCTAATCTTGTCTGCATTAGTTTTATTTGTACAGAAACTTTTTAACTTAATATAATCAAAGTTTTCTATCTGGTGTTCAATTAGGAGTTCCAGATCTTCTTTGGACATAAATTTATTCCATCTCCACAGGTCTGAGAGGTAAACTATACTACATTCCTCTAATTTGCTTACAATATCACTCTTTATATCTAGATCATGAACCTATTTAGATCTTATCTTGGTATGTGGTGTTAGGTATGGGTCAAGCCCTAATTTCTTCCACACTAGTTTCCAATTTTCCCAGCAGTTTTTGCTAAATAGTGAGTACTTATCCCAAAAGCTGGGGTCTTTGGGTTTATCAAACACTAAATTGTTAAAGTTATTGCCTAGATTATCCTGATAGCCTATCCTATGCCACTGATCAACTGTTCTATTTCTTAGCCAGTACCAAATGGTTTTGATGACCGCTGCTTTATAATATAATTTTAGATCTGGTACAGCAAGGCCACCTTCATCTGTCTTTTTTTTCATTAATCCCCTCGAAATCCTTGACCTTTTATTCTTCCAAATGAACTTTGCTACTATTTTTTCTAGATCTGTAAAATAATTTCTTGGGAGTTTGATTGGTATGGCACTAAATAAGTAGATTAGTTTGGGTAGTATTGTCATTTTTATTATATTCACTCTGCCTACCCATGAGCACTTAATGTTTTTCCAATTGATTAGATCTGATTTTATTTGTGTGGAAAGTGTTTTGTAGTTTAGTTCGTATAGTTTCTGACTTTTCCTTGGCAGATAGATTCCCAAGTATTTTATCCTATCATCCGTTATTTGGAATGTGATTTCTTTTTGTATCTCTTGCTGCTGAATTTTGTTGGTAATATATAAAAATGCTGATGATTTATGTGGATTGATTTTGAATCCTGCAACTTTGCTAAAGTTGTGAATTGTTTCTAGTAGTTTTTTAGTTGAGTCTCTAAGGTTCTCTAAGTATACCATCATGTCATCTGCAAAGAGTGATAATTTGGTAGGTGAGTCAATTATGAAATGGAAGTGAGGGATGAACCATCAAGAATCCAAATGCCACCCCAATGTTCATATCATTTAAGATCCAAAAAAGTCCCTTTCTTCATTGAGGACTTCTGGGAAGATACAGACAAGAATCTGATCAGATAAGAAAATACAATGCAATCAGTACCTGGGACAGAAGAACCTTTATCAATGTAATCATGATCAATTCAAATATAATAATTAGCTTGCATTTATATATCAATTAAAAGTTTACAAAGCACTTTACAAATATTATTTCATTTGATCCTCACAATAATCCTAGTAGATAGGCGCAATTATTATTCCCATTTTGCAGATGCAGAGACAGGTATTAAATGACTTGCCCAAGATCGCATGATTACTGTTGGAGATCAGATTTAAATTCAAATCTTCCTCCTTGGACCAGCCTATATTTTTTTCTTTTGCTCCTCAACATTGTCAGTACTGAATTCTATCCAATGTATCCATAAATAAGTGACTTCTTGGTTCATAGTTCATAGTTCAAGAATTTTGAACAATGAGAGACAAAGACCTCAAAGATTTATTGTTTTTTATCTGGATGTATATTCCCATTAATGATGCATATCTCATTCCTTCTAGCCTTTAGTTAATAGTCTTCATGAGTTGCTTCAGCCAAAGAAATTAATTTCCTGGAGGTCATCCTTCTGAGGAAATGCTTCTTCAAACTTAGCTAGACTAATCAATTGAAGTCCATCCTTGAGTTAATCCTCAAAGATTGCCCAGAAGAAGGTATCAAAAACAATGAAATATTTGGTTTTATAGATGTATGACTTGTCCTTTACAAATAACATTCAGTGTATCCACCAAAGATGGCACTTTGCTAGCATTGATACAAAGGATCCATGGGCAAATCATAATTCCAAAGGATGAATGATTGCAGAGGACAGATGATGATGTCTGTTGACGGAAAGGGGGTAGGTTCATGAAGCAGAATTAGACATTCATTTCTAGACAGCCAATATGGCAACTTGTTTTTCTTGACTATATATATATTTGTCCCAGGGACTTTGTTTTTCTCTTTTTTCTATTCAGTATCAGGAAAGAAAGAACAGATAAAGATAGGGTGGCAAATAAATAAGAAAAGATAATTATTGCAACATCTTAATTTTTTCTTAATGGAGAGAAAAGAACAGAGGAAGGCCAGAAAGAAGATAAGACAAGCAAGAAATAGCTTTGGAAGCTATAGGATGATCTTATTATATACTTTAAAATAAAAACCAGCAATGCAAAATAGAGAAAATACTTTAAAAGAAAAACCAGCAATAGAGAACAGAGAACTTTAGTTTCAAGTAAAATTGTCTCCTCCTTCTATACTATGTATATACAAATAATCATTTATTTGGTATTTGTAAGTTTAGAATAAAAATTTAAATTATTTTTAAAGATCATAGGCACTTTATGGGAGATGGATTGACTAAGATAAAATAAATGAAAAAGGACTCAACCTGTGACCATCTTTTCTTCCCTTTTAATTATACGATTGTTGGATCTTTCCCTGAAATATTTCTTTGTATATTAATTTGTATATATAGCAGCTTGCACACACTGTACATTGTAAGTGATACTCAAAACAGAACAATAATAATTAATTTGAAGTTATGTATTGCCAATTAAAATATGAGAAATGATTTATTTACCTTTCTTTTTTTTTAAGCTAAGTGTTATTGATCTCTTGTGTACCAGGAATTGTGCTAGATGCTGGGAATACTAAGACAATAACAAAGCATTCCATATCCTTAAGGAGTAGGGAATTACACTAGGGGACTACAAAAGATATGCATATAAATGACATAGTAATTTTTAAGACAGTTTTATTGATCTTTTTTAAAACATCATTTCTTTCCCATTATCTTCTTTCCTTCTCCCTCACCCAGAGATCCATTTCCTATTTTAAAAAAGAAAGCAAGAAAAATTACTTCAACAAAATTCATTAGCACATCACACAATATCAAAAGTATATGCTGTTTTCTATACCCATAGTACTCCACCTCTGCCAAGAAAAAAACAAAGTATATTCCCATATCTCTTCTTCAAAATTAAGTTTAATCATTATTCTCAACCATTCTCTATCAGAATTTGATAAATCAAACCACAAATCAAACAAGAAAGAAGTTAAGAAGATAAATGGAATTTTAGAAAAGTTATATATGATAGACCTTTGGAGAAAACAGAATGGGGACAGAAAGGAATATGCTTTTTTTTTCTCAGTAGTATATGGAACCTACACAAAAATTGACCATGTGTTAGGACATAAGAAACTCAAAATCAAATGCATAAAGGTAGAAAAGCATTTTTTTTCAGATCATAATGCAATAAAAATTGCATATATTAAAGGGCCAAGGGAAAATAGAGCAAAAATTAATTGGAAACTAAATTAATTTAATCCTAAAGAATGAGTAGGTGAAACAAAAAATCATAGAAACAATCAATAATTCCATTCAAGAAAATGACAATAATGAGATAGAATATCAGAATATATGAGATACAGCCAAAGCAGTTAATAGGGAAAATTTTATAACTCTAGATGCCTTCTTCAAGAAAATAAAGAAAGAGAAAATCAATGAATTGGGCATGCAGCTAAAAAAGCTAGAAAAAATATTCAAATTAAATAATACCAACTAAATACCAAATTTGAAATTCTGGAAATAAAAGGAAAAATTAATAAAATTGAAAATAAGAAAACTATTAAATTAATAGATAAAACTAAGATTTGGTTTTATGAAAAAACCAACAAAATGGATAAATCTTTAGTTAATTTGATTATGAATGGGAACAGGTGATGATTTCTCAAAAAGTCTATGAGATGCAGTGGATTAGACATAGGTCTAAATTTCAGGAAGTCATGTGATCTCAGAGATCTGTAGGGAAGGAAAGGTCAGACCCTAGGTCTAGGCTTCAGACCCACAGGAAGTAGACAGTATTGCTGACCATTAGTCAATAGTTTCTGCCTTTTCAGTCCATCCAATGAATTCAAGTCTTTTGCTATTTAACCAAATTCACTATTTCTGATTCGCTAGGCCAGGCACAATGCTAGGAGATGGGAGCTGACAGGCTCTGATTCTGCTCAGCTGCTGTGTTTGGACCTCTTCTTGAAGACTGAATAAATGTTTCCAGTTTATATCTGAAGATGCCTCTAAGTAGTGAATTTGGGTAAGGGGGTCTAGCACCTGTTCCACACAATTAGAAAAAGGAAAGAAGAAAATCAAATTGCTAGTATCAAAAAAGGATGAACTTTCCACCAGTGAAGGAGAAATTAAAGCAATAATTAGGAGTTATTTGGCTCAACTATATGCCAATAAATCTGATAGTTTAAGTGTAGTGGATGAATACTTACAAAATATATATATATATTGCCCAGATTAAGAAAGTAAGAAATGTTACTTAAATAGTCCCATTTTTGAAAAAAAAGAAATTGAACAAGCTATCAATCAGCTCCCTAAGAAAAAATCTCCAGGGCCAGATGGATTTACATGTGAATTCTACCAAACATTCAAAGAACAATTGATTCCAATATTATGCAAACTATTTGGAAAAAATAGAGAAAAAAGGTATCCTACCAAATTCCTTTCATGACACTGATATAGTGCTGATACCTAAACCAGGTAGGGTCAAAACAGAGAAAGAAAATTATAGATCAATTTCCCCAGTGAATTTCAAAAAATTGCAAAAAAAATTGCAAAAATCAAAGAGATTAGAGCAAGTTATCAACAGCATAATACACCATGAATAAGTAGAATTTATACCAGAAATGCAGGGCTGGTATAATATTAGGAAAACTATTAGCATAATTGACTATATCAATAATCAAATTAACAAAAAGCATATGATTATCTCAATAGATGCAGAAAAAGCATTTGACAAAATTCAACACCTATTTCTATTAGAAACACTCAAAAGCAGAGGAATAAATGGAGTTTTCCTTAAAATGATCAGTAGCATCTATCCAAAACAATAAGCAAGTATCCTATGTAATAAGGATAAATTAGAAGTATTCCCCAAAAAAATCAGGGATGAAACAAGGTTGCCCACTATCACCATTATTATTCAATACTGTATTAGAAATGTTAACTTTAGGAACAGCTAAATGATACAGTGGATAAAGAACTGGCCCTGGAGTCGGGAGGACCTGAGTTCAAATATGGCCTCAGACACTTAATACTTCCTAGTTGTGTGACCCTGAACAAGTCACTTAACTCCAATTGCCTCGCACACAAAAAGAAAGAAATTTTACCTTTAGAAATAATACATGAAAAAGAAATGAAAGAAATTAGAGTAGGTAATGAGGAAACAAAATTATCACTCTTTGCAGATTATATAATAGTGTACTTAGAGAATTAATTAAAAAACTACTAGCAAAGTTACAGGATACAAAATAAATCCACATAAATCATCAGCATTTCTATATGTTACCAACAAAGTCCACCAGCAAGAGATACAAAGAGAAATCCTATTTAAAGTAACTGTAGATTATATAAAATATTTGGGATACTACCTGCCAAGATAAATTCAGGAACTATATTGACATGATTACAAAACACTTTCCACACAAATAAAATCAGATCTAAACAATTGGAAGAATATCAAGTGTTCATGGGTAGACTGAGAGAATATAATAAAAATGACAATTTTACTTAAATTAATCTACTGATTCAGTGTTATACCAATCAAACACACCAAGAAATTATTTTACAGAGCTAGAAAAAATAATAACAAAGTTCATCTGGAGGAACAAAAGGTCAAGAATTTCATTAGAATTAATGAAAAATGCAAGTGAAGGTTGCCTAGCTGTAGCAGATATAAAACTATATTATAAAACAGCTGTAATTTTTTTATTCTGGCTAAAAAACACAATAGTCAATCAATGAAATAGATTGGGTTCACAAGACACAATAGTCATTGGCTAGAGAAATCTAGTGTTTTATAAACTCAAAGACCCCAGCTCCCTATTTGACAAAAATTGCTGGGAAAATTGGAAAATACTATGGCAGAAATGAGACACTGACCAACACCTATCACCCTATACCAAGATAAGGTTGAAATGTATTCATGATTTAGACAAATAGTGATACTATAAGCAAATTAGAAAAACAAAAAATAATCTACCTCTTAGATCTGTGAAGGAAGGAATTTATGGCCAAAAAAACTAGAGTACATTATGAAATGAAAAATGGATAATTTTAATTATATTAAATTAAAGAATTTTGTACAAACAAAACCAATGCAGAGAAAACTAGAAGGGAAGCAGAAAACTGGAGGGAAAATTTCCCTCATTTCTAAAATATAGAGGGAATTGACTCAAATTTGTAATAATACAAACCATTCTCCAACTGATAAATGATCAAAGGATATGAATAAATTTCAGGTGAAGCAATCAAAACCATTTCTAGTCATATGAAAAAATGCTCTAAATCACTTTTGATCAGAGAAATGCAAATTAAGACAAATCTGAGGTGCCATTACACATCTCTCAGATTGGCTAAGATGACAGAAAAAGATGATAAATCTTGGAGGGCATGTGGGAAAACTGGGATGCTAATACATTGTTGGTGAAAGTTGGGAAATGATCCAACCATTCTGTAGAGTATTTTTGAACTATGTCCAAAAGGCTATTGAACTGTGCATACCCTCTGATCCAGTAGTGTCTCTAGTGGGCCTCATCTCAAAGAGATCATACAAAAAAGGAGCTACATGGGCAAAAATGTTTGTGGGAGCCCTTTTTGTAGTGGCAAGGAACTGGAAACTGAGTGGATGCCCATCAGTTGGAGATTGGCTGAATGATATATGGCATATGAATGTTATGAAATATGATTGTTCTATAATAAATGATCAGCAGGATGATTTCAGAAAGGCCTGGAGAGAACAACATGAACTGATGTTAAGTGAAGTGAACAGAACCAAGAGATCATTGTACATGACAACAAGAAGATTATATGATGATCAGTTCTGATGGACATGGCTCTTTTCAACAGTGACATGCTTCAGGCCTGTTCCAATGATCTTGTGATAAAGAGAGTCATCTATACCCAAGAGAGGATTATGGGAATTGAATGTGGATCACTACATAGTATCTTCACTCTTTTTGTTGTTGTTTTCTTGGCTTTTTCTCATTTTTTCCCTTTTTATTTGATTTCTCTTGTGCAGCAAGATAATTGTACAAATATGTATACATATATTGGATTTAGCATATATATTAACAGGTTTAACATATATTGAATTACTTGCCATCTAAGGAAGGAGTGGAGGGAAGGGGGGGGAAATTTAGAACACAAGGTTTTGCAAAGGTCAATATGAAAGAGTATCCATGTATATGTTTTGAAAATATAAAGCTTTAATAAAAAAATGACACCCTTTAAAATGCATTCGTAAGCCACTGTAACATTTGTACAATACTATGAGAAGATTCAACCAGTATTTCCTTATTTAAAAAAGAAATAATCAGCAGGATGATTTCAGAAAGGCCTGAAGAGACTTACATGAACTGATGCTGAGTGAAGTGAATAAAACCAAGAGAACATTATACACAGCAACAACAAGATTACATGATGATCAACTTTGATGGACACGGCTCTTTTCAACAATGAGGTGATTCAGGCCAATTCCAAAAGACCTGTGATGAAGAGAGCCATCTGCACCCAGACAAAGGATATGGGGACTGAATGTGAATCCCAACATAGTATTTTCACCTTTTTGTTGTTGTTTGCTTGCTTTTTGTTTTCTTTCTCATTTTTTCCCTTTTTGATCTGATTTCTTCTTTTGCAGCACAATAATTGTATAGATATACATAGAAGAACTTCATATGTTTAGCATATATTAGATTATTTGATGTCTAGGAGAGGGGATGGTGGGAAGGGAAGAAGAAAAATTTGAACACAAGGTTTTGTAAGAGTGAATATTGAAAACTATCTTGGCATATATTTTGAAAATAAAAATCTATTAGTTTAAAAAAATTAAAAAGAAAAATTAAGGAACTCCTGAGGCAGAATCTGCACCCAGATCCTTCTGATTTTAAGTCCAACATTCTATCCATCTTGCTGCTTCAACACTATCCATACCTATTTACTTATTCATGTTTTTTTATACCTTGTTCAGTAGAATAGAAGCTCCTTAAGGGTAGATTATCTCACCCTTGTCTAGGAATCCCCAAATCTTGGCAGTAGGTACCTAGTAAATATCCATCTTAGTAAATGTCCATTGAAATGAACTATATTATCATAAAATCCAAGAGGGTAATTATGCAAGCTTCTCACCGAAGAACTGGATTGAATTGAATGTACCATCAAGGAATTTGCTACAAAAATATAAAGATAGGTAGAGCACTGGAGCAGTTCTCTCTGCTAATTCTGAAAAGGAGGAGGTTTCCAAACCCAGCAAGCTTAGCATCCCCTAGAATTTAAATCTGAACTACACAGACAGCCAGATGAAACACTCATTGGAATTGTATTCAGACATATTTGACTAATACACACACACACACACACACACACACACACACACACTTTACCTCCTGACTTATTCATGAACAAGCAGTATGGCAAGAGAGTGTTACAGAGCTGGAAGTCACCTCAAAAACCATCATCTAAACCCCTTATTTTATAGATAAGAAAACTCAGAAACAAAGAAATTAAATGATTTTCAGGATCCCACAGCCCACAAATATATGGAGCAAAATTTGTCCTGCAAACTCTACTTCCCTATTTACTACATCAAGCAGAGATTCATATGCTTCTGTGTCTCTCAAGTTCTGCACATGCCCAGTAGTTGGCCCATTACCTAGAAAGAATGGAGAGCAAGGGAGAGACAGAGAATATGGGGTGATTGAGAGAGAGGGCCAGAAGGAGAAGAACCCATTTGTCTTTCTTCAGTCATTTATTCAAGTTAGCAATGGCCTGTTTGCTGAGACATCACTGATTTCTGAAAACCTATTAACTTATTTTCACCAGAGAAGACAGACACTATATACTGCATGGGCTCCATGCCAACCCAATGGTAAAGAGAACAAAAGCCCTCTTTGTAATTAAAATAAATCATAATTTCAAACTCACAATGTTGAAGAAACTATGTAGTGTTAATAATAAGTTCACATTTAGATAGAGCTTTAAGGCTTCTGGAGTGCAAAATGTGTATTATTTTCCCTGATTTTGTCAACTCTGTGAGACATTCTAGGTGTGTTAGGAGTTCTCTGAGTTCCAATATTTTATAGATGGGAACACTGGTAAGTGTCAGAGGTGGGATTTGAAATGACCTTTTTCCATTGCCCCACGCTACCATCTAATCACAGACTTATATGATTATTATTATAAGTGCTACATTTTTCCAAAAAGAAGATGAGATTGTTTTGAACTCAAGAAAACAAAGTTAGAGAACAACAAATCACTCTATATTGAGGTATTACATACAATATACATGTGTTACATACATGTATTACATCCAGGGAACTGTGAAGAGGGATGTAGCATCTGTTGGTTTGAAATTAAATGAGATTATAGTGGAAAACCCATGAAAATTAATTTCAGTTATGGGATAAGCAATAAAAAAACTTCTTCTATTTAAGAAGTGCCAACAAAACAATAATAAAATACAATACGGTGAGAGTAAATCAACATATTTTTAAAGTATCTGCTGTGTGAAAGGCACTGTGCTAGAAACTACCATTAAAAAGAGAAGAGAACATATGAAAAAATGTTCTAAATCACTGTTGCTTAGAGAAATGAAAATTAAGACAACTCTGACAACCTTGTACTCATCAGATTGGCTAATATGAAAAAAGGGAAAATGGCAAATGTTGGAGTTTAAAATTTGGGGAAATAGGGACACTAATACATAGTTAGAGTTGCAAACTGATCCAATCATTTGGGAGAACAATTTAGAATTATGCCCACAGAGCTATAAAGTCCTCTATAACCTTTGATCCAGCAAACTACTAGGTTTATATCCCAAAGAGATCAAAAAAAAAAAAGGAAAAGGATCTATATACACAAAGTATTTATAGCAACTCCTTGTGGTGTCAAAAAAAATGGAAACTGAGGAAACATCCATCAATTAGGGAGTAGCTGAACAAGTTATAGTATATGATTGTGATAGAATATTATTGTGTTGTTAAAAATGACAAACCATAATGTTTCAGAAAAAACCTGGGAAGACTTAAATACAAAATAAAGTGAGCAGAAACCAGAGACCATTATGCACAGTGACAGTACATTGTAATAATGATTAATCCTGAAAGACCTAACTATTCTCAGCAATAAATAATCTGAAGGATTTATAACTGAGAATGGCATCCACCTCCAGAGAAAGAACTGATGAAGTCTGATTGCAGATGGAAGCATAATTTTTTCATTTTATTTTTCTTGCTTTTTTGCAACATGACTAATATGGAAATATGTCTTACATGGCTTCACGTGTATAATGATGTCAATTGACTGCCTTCTTAATGAGTGAAGGAGGGGTAAGAAGGAAAGAATTTGCAACTCATTTTTAAATGAACATTAGAAATAATAATTCTTTAAAAGATAGAAAAATAGTCCTGCCCTCAAGAAGTTTTCTCTACTTCCTTCCCTCTATCTTTTGTTTCTCTTACTTCCTTCAAAACTCAGCTAAAATATCTGCTTCAGCAGGAGGTCTTTCCCAGACCTATACCCAATACCTCCACTGCTAGTGCCTTCCTCCTTAAGAATGGGTACTCTGGGAGAGCAATTTGGAACATGCTCAAAAAGTTATCAAACTGTGCATACCCTTTGACCCAGCAGCATTTCTATTGGGCTTATATCCCAAAGAAATCATAAAGGAAGGAAAAGGCCCCACATGTGCAAGAATGTTTGTGGCAGCCCTTTTTGTAGTGGCTAGAAACTGGAAACTGAATAGATGCCCTTCAATTGGAGAATGGCTGAACAAATTATGGTATATGAATATTATGGAATATTACTGTTCTGTAAGAAACGACCAGCAGGACGATTTCAGAGAGGCCTGGAGAGACTTGCATGAACTGATGCTGAGTGAAATGAGCAGAACCAGGAGATCATTATACATGACAACAACAATACTATATGATGATCAATTCTGATGGACATGGCTCCCTTAAACAATGAAATGTTTCAAACCACTTCCAAGTGTTCACTGAAGAAAGCCATATACACCCAGAGAGAGGGATGTGAAATGTGGACCACAACATAACATTCTCATACTCTTGATTGATGTTTGCTTACGTTGTGTTTCCTTTATCTGATATGTCTTCTGTGTAGATACAATTTTTCTTGCACAACAATGATAAGTTTGGAAATATGTATACATATATTTGATTTGCCAAATATTTTAACATAATTAACTCGTGGATATCCTGCCATCTAGGGGAGGGGTGGGGAGTTGGGGGGAAAATCTGTAACAGAAAGCTATATAAGGGTTAATGTTGAAGAATTACCCATACATATATTTTGCAAATAAAATTTAAAAAAAATAAAAAAATAAAAAATAAAAAAGAATGGGTACTCTGTGTCTACTTCATATCTATGATGTATATAGTAAACCTATTGCTGTAGTGTTATCACCCCTTCATAATATGAGTTCCTTGGGGATAAGAATAGTTTTTACTCCTTGTTTTCCCAGCATTTAGCACAAATTCTGGCACAAAATAGGTGCTTAACATGTTTATTGATGGACTAAATTCTTATAATCAGTAAAACATTTATTAAGCATGAACACTAAGAAAAATCCCAAGTTTAGATAAAGTATCTCCCTGCCCTCAAGGAGCATATAGTTTGGTAGGGGGTAAAACATAAACATAGATAATTTTCATATATAATATTACATGATAATTACTTTGGACAGTGGAGAGAGCTAAGTGATTTTTGGAGTGCTAAGAGATCATATTGGAAATGAACAGCTATAGGGGAAAGCATTCTCTCCCAGAAGATCTCATTTTATTCTTCATCAGGGCGTGTCTGGAGACACAGACAAGCAGTTTGATAAATTTGTGATATACAAAATTAGAGCAGGAATGCCAATGACCAATGGAGGGAAATATTGCTGAATTGGTAAGAAGTAGCTAAAAAGATTAATATACCCAAGTGCCAATTCAACTGCCAGCCTTGGATGGTGATAAAAAGGATTCCAAATGTATGGACTTTGGCATGAAGAATCTGCTAGCTCAACAACTTACAAATTATTTTGTTTTTTTTTTAAAAACTCTTTCCAATTGGACAGTAAATTTATTCGTTCTGAATCAAGTAAGCAATCTCAACACAAATGAACCATAACAAGGGTGGAATGATTAGAGTTCTGTCCCAAGGTGCTGAAATTGAGAAGTCACTATCAGCATTTGAAATCTTTTAGTCCCATACACACTTAACTGATTTTAGCAAATTTCTCCCTGATCCTTATCCCTCTTCTCTCATCTCTAGCCTCCCCCACCTCCTAAAACTAGAATCTCTCCTTAAAAGGTTCCTTCAGGGTTTCACTTCCCATTTCTTCAACTAGGTGAAGCAGTGGATAAAGCCCTAGGTTTCAGTAAGGAAGACCTGATTTCAAATTTTACCTTAGATACTTACTAGCTGTGTGACCCTGAAAAAGTTATTTACCCACTCTTGGCCTGTAAAATTTCCTCAGCTGTAAAATTGAAGGAGCTCAACCTGATAGTCTTTAAGGTCCCTTCCAATCCTACATTTGTGATCCTGTAAATAAAATTTGCTTTAAAAAACCTAATAGTATTTTATTTTCTTCCAATTATGTATATAGTTTTTAATTCATTTTCGTAAGATTTTGAGCTCCACAATTTTTTCTCCCTCCCTCCCCACATCCCGAGAAGCAATTTAATAAAGATTATATACCTACAATCATGTTAAACACTGTTCCACATTAGTTGTGTTACAAAAGCAGACGGAACAAAAGGAAAAAAACCAGGAGAAAGAAAAAAAGTGAAAATTATAGTTTGATCTGCATTCAGACTCATTAGTTCTTTCTCTGGGTGTGGTCAACATTTTCCATTAAAAGTCTTGTAATTATCTTGGATAATTGCATTACTGAGAAGAACTAAGTCAGTTATAGCTGTTCATCACACAATGTTGTTGTTATTGTGTAGAATGTTTTTCTGGTTCTGTTTATTTCACTCAGCATCAATTCATATAAATCCAGGTTTTCCTGAAAATCTGCTTGCTCATCATTTCTTATAGCACAATATTATTCTATTACATTCACATAGCACAACTTGTTCAGCCATTTACCAATTGATGGATCTCCTCTCAATTTCCAATTCTTTGCCACCCCAAAAGAAGAGCTGCCATAACTATTTTTATATATGTGGGTTCTTTCTCCTTTTTTAATGATCTCTTTGGGATAAAGATGGAATTTTCCTTTTAAAATTTTTATTTGAGAGTAGTTTTCCATGGGATTTGCCCTAGAAACCAAAATTGCTACCAATTAGGATCAAAGATTTAGAACTAGGAAAGACCTCATCTAGTCCAACCTCTTCATTTTATAAAGAAGGAAACTGAGGCACTAAGAAGTAGAGTGACTTCCCAAGGTCATATAAAAACAGGTAAAATAAATGGGATAGTCCACAGACTGGAAGCCCAGCTCTCTTCCTTGATACCCCACTCTGGCCCTGCTAATTATGGCTCCACAGTCAGACACCAAGATTCATTTCATACACAGCTGTACAGATGAGGAGGGAAACAGGGTGCCAGTGTGAAAACCACCAGATATTCCAAATGATGATCACAGACTTACAGATTCACAGAATGTGATGAACCTTACCTAGTACAATCTCCTCACTTTATAGACAAAAAAAAAAACAAAACTGAGGACCCATAATGTTAAATGATGTCACACAACTAATTAACTCCAGTCCAAGACAGCTTCCATGTACCTTACTCTGAAGCCAAGAGTATACATCTGGGCAGCCTTTCCCCTCTGCATCAACATTTGTTTTAAGGCAGGCAGCCTCATTTACGATCAGCCTGAGAAATCAGAATTATCAAGACAGTTCTGGGGAATGTAATGACACATGATAGAAATAATGTCTTGTGAATTCAAACACCTGTGCTACTGTTCTCCTGATTAAATGGGGAACAGTTTGAGATCTGACATCATAGGGTAAATTTACACATGGATGGAGCATGTGCTGTTTATGATGAGCAGAAACATGAAATCATTTGCCTAAGGTCATACAGAAAGCCAGTTCAAAGTCAGGAGTGTTAACTGGGTCTCTTGGCTTCCATTTCAGCATTTTCTCAGCAACATTGTCCAGTTGCTAATGCTTCCTTATATTTATTTTATATATGAAGCCCCTTTTTGTATCCCCACAGAAAGTTAAAGAACTTTAATATAGACTCATGGATTTTTTAGGACTATTTGTAACAATAGTAATAACAATAATATTTACTTTAAAGTTTGCAGGTCATTTTACATGCTATCTGGTTTGATATAACAGTACAGTGAGACAGATATTATCACCCCTATTTTACTGATGAGGAAGCTAAGGTTAAATACCATGCTTAGGGTCACAAAGGAAATATTTCATGCAGAATTTGAACTCAGGTCTTCCTGATTTCATGACTAATACTTTATTTGTACTAGTTAGCTGTCTGGTATTATATGGTATACTCTTGTAGCAAATACTAACTTAAAATTCATGGAAGATCAGTTTATCTTTATCTGAAGGCAGAATTCACTTTTTTAAGAAGGACAACAAATATTTTTAAGAGTGCAAGAAACTCTAAAGATAAGAAATGTCATTCCTTCAACCATCTTCAGAATCTCCCCAACTAGCCTTTGTTCTTTATAGTCTTTTTTTTTTTTGCTGAGGCAATTGGGGGTTAAGTGACTTGCCCAGGGTTACACAGGTAGGAAGTGTTAAGTGACTGAAGCCAGATTTGAACTCAGGTCTTCCTGACTTCAGGGCTAGTACTCTATCCATTACACCATGTAACTGCCCCTCTTCTCTCCAGTCTTACAGGATAAAGCATTCTTCCTCCTGTCATAAGCTATGTCTCTACTCTCCAATCCTATTCCCTTCCATCTTATTCATGATCTTGCCCCCTCAACTAAACTTTCTATCTTGTGCATCTTTAATGTCTCCATTTTTCGTAGCTCTTTCCCTCAGCCCATGAGCACGTCCAGATCTCAATTCCCCCAAAAAACACTCTCTTGATTTGAAAACATCCTCAAAATAGCAATCTCTCTCTTTCTCTGAATTTTCCCCTTTATTGCCAAAGTCCTTGAAAAAAGTATTCATTGCCTTTGTTTTCTCTCTACCTTTGAACTCTCATGAAGCTACAGTTTCTTGGTTCTTTCCCTATCTTTCTGACCACTCATTCTCTGTATCTTTTACTGGTAGCTCATCTTCTTTCAACCTTTATATATGGTGAATGCTCCCCAAGGGTTTTTTTAACTAACTTCTCCCATTGTACCCCATCTTTTGAAAGGTCTTATGGAACAATTTCACTAAGCCCTTCTAATGCATATGATTCCAAAATTCATATTTCTACCCTCAGTCAATACCTAGAACGCCAGTCCCAAACTCCCAACTGCTTTGTGGATATCTCTACATGATCTCAATTCAATTGAATTCAAGCATTTATTTCCTAAGCATCAATTATACATCTAGCATTGTGCCATACATTGAAGATTCAAAGGTCCCTGCTCTCAAGGAATACACATTCTAAGAGTGATGGGCAGAGAACAACAAATACACAGTACATATTTTTGAATATACAAAATATATACAAGATACATGCAAAGCAATTTTGTGGGAAGAGGAGGTATTAATAAATAAGGACATTGGTAAAAGTCTTGCCTAGAAAGAAAGGTCTTACTTTAGATCCTATAGGGATCTAAGGATTTTGAGAAGTGGAAGTGAGAAGGAAACACATTCCAGAAATGAAGGTAGATAGGGCAAAAGTACAAAGGCTGGGGTGGAATGTTATCTATGGGGAAAACAGGATGTAGACCAATCAGTCTTCAAAAATGAATAATGTGAAATTCTGGAAAGATGGGTTAGGAGCCAGATTGTGAATGCTACACAGATGTATTTGCATTTTCTCTAAAGTACATAAAGCATTCTCTTCCTCAAAAGGCTTAGAGATATTTAAATCAATCATCAAACACTGATTAAGTTATTACAAAGTTCCAGGCACTAAATGCTGGGATTACAAAAAATAAAAAATAAAAAGCAAAACTTATCCCTAACCTGAGAAAACCTACATATTAAGGAGACAATGTATAGCTAAATAGGCACATGTAACATACCTAGGATCATATGTTTAGAGTTGGGAAAAAAGTTTATAGTTCATTGAGTCCACCCACTTCATGTTACAGATGAAGTAAATTCAGACTTTCCATCAAAATTGAATATTCACCACTCCCTAAGTACACCCTGTGATTTCCCATTTCCATGTTTTTGCTCATATAATTTCCAGTGTGTGGAATGCCTCCTACACAACATCTGTCTGCTGAAATCCTGCCCATTCTTCAAAGCTCATTTCAAGCGTCATTCCCTCCAGCAAGTCTTCCCTGATACCTCCAGCCAGAAATGATCTTTCCCTCTCCTGCCCTATTTTATACTTTGTTTTTCATTCTTATACACTTATCATATTCTTCTTTATATCATAGCTATTTTTCTTGTTTGTTCCATAGATAGATTGAATCTCTTGATATCCAGTGTTCCATTCAAATTGGACCACTCACCTTTCCCTGAATGCAGTCCATGCTTTCCTTTAGCCTTTGTGTGGCTTACTCCTTATGCCTAGAATCCCAGGTTCTCCCAACCTCCATCATCCTCACCTGTTTAAATCTGAGCAATTCTCCAAAGCCAGATGGTGCTTATGATAATAAACACACATCAGCCAACTGGCCTAGAGAATTGAGCAATGCATCAGCAACTTTTAGAACTGCAGGAAAATAGAGTTCTAAATGACATCTCTTGTTGTCTCCTTTTTTCTTAAATTTGAATGAGGTGTGAAGGACTGGGGGAAGGGGAAAATGGTCAGGAGAGCAGCTCTAATGGGTAAGCTACCATATTTGAGATGAATTTCTTCTTTTCTTCTCATTTTATTCCACCATTTGACTATGTCACTTATTTTATCTATCAGATAAGATCTCAGTACCATCCATCTCCAATATAGTCAAAGACAAGCTTCAGTGAGACTTTGACCAGCAAATGAAAGACTTTGAATTTGGCTCCATAGACAAGGAAAGCATGACAGCCCATCCATCAGCACTAGGATCTAGCAAATTTCTGTGCAATTATTTTTGGCTTGGGGACACTAAATACCATATTACAAAAAACAAATGTACAATGGAAGTCTATGGCACCATTACAGGAAAAAGAGAAGGAAACAAGTTCTCATGAGCAATTCAAATTTACAAAGGAATCTTGAGTGTATAATTCTTGTTAGTTGTTCAGTGTGTAACTATTCTTATTACTAATGAGATTGGAAATGTGGATTTAGGGTTTTTTTTAAGACTTTGATGTCTTTTGGTTTTTAAACTCCAGTCAAACCCTATTATTTACCCTTTTCCAACCCCAATATTCACCCTCTTCCCTCTGTCATTGAATTCTTCCTTGTAACAAAGAAAAATAATTAAGCAAAAATTGAACAATTAGGAAAAAACTTATCAGAGAGCATATGCAACATTCTTAATTGTTTTTTTTGGGTGGGGGAATCAGAATTATAGGTTCTTCTGACTCCAAGGCTGGTACTCTATCCATTGCACCTCACTGCTCCTTTTTAAATTTTTTATTTTATTTTTTCATATGCAGCATTCTGAATCTGTTGTCCTTTTCTACTCTACCAAGAAAGTGAGTTTTATCATCTTTTCTCCAGGACTATTAGTGATTGCAACTTATCTGACACTGTTGGATATTCTTTTGTCCTAACTACTCTCTCCTTTCTAGGTCTTCAGGGCACTATTTTCTCCGGGTTTTTCTCCTACTTGTCTGACTACTCCTTCATGTCTTTGCTGAATCCTCATTCAGATCATGCCCCCTCAACAGAAGCATATCTCAGAGCTCTGTTCTAGGCTTTCTTCAGTTCTCATGGATTTAATTACCATCTCAAAGTTAATGATTCTCAAATCTACCTTTTCTGCCCCATCTCTCTGCCAACCTTCAATCTTGTACCTCCAACTGCTTTTCGGATATCTTGAACTGGATATCCAGTAGACATCTTAAGCTGAGTATGTTCAAAACAGAACTCATTATCTTTCTCCCTTAACCCTTCCTCTTCCCTTCCCTATTAGTAAAGAGGGCAAAATCATGCTCCTAATCCCTCAGGCTCACAACCTAGGAGTCATCCAACTCCTCACTATGTCACCCACCATATCCAAGCTGTTGCCAAGGTCTATCGATTTCACTTTTACAACATCTCTCAAATACTCCTCTGGCCCATCTCTCCTCTGACACTTCTAGTCTAGCCTGACCATTCTAGTGCAGTCCCTCATTACCTCATGCCTTTTTAATAGGTCTGAGTACCTTAAGTCTCTCCCCATCCCAACTCTATTCAGTTACTTAAATGATTTACCTTTAATGCTGCTCTGATTATCATTTCCCCATTTAACAAACCCTAGCAGGTTTCTACTGCCTCTGGAAGCAAATACAAATTTTTTTGGCATTCAGAGTCTTTTATGACCTAGCCCTCTCCTACTTTTCCAATCTTCTTATACTCCAAGATATATACTCTCCCACACAGAAACATTGACCTCCTTGCTGTTTCATGGAGAAAACCCTCCATCTCTCACTCTGGACATTCTTTCTGCTGTCCCCCAGACCCCATTCTCTCCCTCCTTCACTTCAACTGCTAATTTCTCTGGCTCCCTTTAAGTCCTGGCAAAAATCCCACCTTCTACAGGAACTCTTCCTAAATCCCTTTTAATTCCAGTGACTTCCCTCTGATGACTATTTCTTGTTTATCCTGTATAGATTTTGCTGTCTGTTTTATGTGCTATACATACATACATACACACACACACATATACACATACACACATTTTTTACACATTGTCTTCCTCATTAAATTATAAACTCCTTGAGAGCAGGAACTGTATTTTGTCTCTTTTTGTAACTCCAGCATTTAGCACAATGTCTGGCACATCACAGGTACTTAATAAATTTTACTGATTAATTGAAAAAACCATGAGAAGTTAGAAACATTTCTCATGCATAGGGAGTGTTTTTTCATTTGGACTTTTTAATTAAAAACTTCCAAATAATTAAAGAATGTTTTATGTACATACATGAATTTTTATCTTGCTTGATATCAATACTCAGCTATATTTTAAGTTATTGGTATAGTATAACATAGCATAGTGTCTTATGTGCTTATTTGTAACTTAGTAGAAATTTGCCTGTTTTACTGCCTCTGTGAAGATCTAAAGGGCTAATATTTGCTTGCAGAAGCAAAAACTGAGTCCATGACACTAGCTGAGATTCCTCTAAGATCCCACTGATCTCTTGGAAACAAGGAACAAAAGCACTTGGAGCTGTGTATATAATATTGTCTACTCTCATTTGGAATTGCCGGAGTACAGAGGTATGGAGCACTGGCTGAAGATCTTACCTGAGCTAGGACACCATGGTGTATAAGAACTGTATAACATAATATTTGCCAAT